>LR573872.1:0-116692 GCA_900536345.3 Caenorhabditis sp. 39 LS-2015 | reverse complement strand
AATTCCGAGAATTTCGAGATGCACAAACTCTTGGAATGGTAGAGAATATGTCCGATTGGTATTTGAACAAGGACGGAAAGAAGTCTGTTTGGCCTGCTCTGGTGAGTACTAAGATTTTTGAGAGATAATTTATTTACCAAAATTAGAATCCATTAATGCAAAAAATTGAAAGCCCAAAGGAAAAAGTCCGGAAATAACATTAATTACATGTGACAGAAATACAAGCTGTTTTACTTTCCATATCCGCATCCGCAGCATCCACATCCGCAAGCCGCCACAGTAGCGGTGGCGGCCACTGTTGCGCATCCGCAGCAACCACAACCGCATCCGTAGTAGCGTTTAGCGCGGATAACAACTCCAGACTGACCCTCCGCAGCCAAATCGTCCATTGAAGCCAATGGGGTGTCATCAGCAATAATAGCCAGTCCAGTTTCCTGATTCGGAGTGTTTCCGTCCCCATTCTCATTTTGTGGCTGTTGGCTCTGGAAATGAGTCGTTCGACTTTTAAAAATCTGAAAAATGCGTTGCAAACCTGATCATCGTTCAAGACGAGAACTTGTTTCTCTTCACCCAAAAGAGAATCGAACAAGCTGGCATTGGCAGCGCAGACGAGAAGAGCAAGAGAAATCAAAGTGAAGCGAAGCATGTTTGATGATGTCTGTGTACTGGAACCGCCGCTCTTATATACTCACACATCATTGTTTGAACATGTGCTGCATAATGAGATGCGCATGCTGAGCAACTGTTTTTTGTGTTGCAGGGACGAGGATTTAACGCTGGTGTTATAATGTTCGATTTGGATAAGCTGAGAGAGCGGAAATGGGCAGAGAAATGGAGAGAAGTGGCCAACAAATATTTGAGAATCCATGCAAAGACAACCATGTCTGATCAAGTGAGTCAGATCTCATTGCAGAATCATTGAAATTCCAATCCGTTCAGGATATTTTCAACGCGTACATTTACGAGAATCCAGAGGAAATCAAAGTGTTGCCTTGTGAATACAATTACCAGTTGGGACTCAATGCAAAAACCGAAGAGTTCTGCCATGCATCACCATTGGCACTTCACTTCAATTCTCAGAACAAAACTGTCAGAAGAGGTTACCGATTGTGGAGTGCAATCCGAAAAGAAGTTGAGGGTATTGATGGATCAGAACTGAGTCGTCGGCGAAGATCATCTGCTGAAATAACTAATAATCCAAATTCAAATTGCGATTCTTACCTGCCCGAACGCAAATTTCGAATTTTGCCAAATTCTCTCGGCAGGATGGATAAACGTGCTGAGCTCTGTCTGGTGACCCAATTCTCTAAGGAACGACTCGGAAGTTTCATGAAAAACGCTCAAAATTGGAACCATCCAATTTCTGCGGCAGTGTATGGAAACGATTTAGACCTGGTAAAAACAAATTATCTTGCTATAAACATTATTCATTTTTAGATGGAAATATCAAGAAAAATTCAAACATTGAATCGTACCAACATTGCTCTACACATGGTATTTTCAAACAGTATTGATAACCAGATAAACGAAGTTTGTCTTTCAAAACGATAAATTTACATTTGAAGAAAAATCAATTCCAGACTACTTATCCGATTAATTTCTTGCGGAACGTTGCCACGAACTTTTCAAACTGTCATTATATTCTTCTTGCTGACGTAGATTTCATGGTATTTGGAGGTAGTCATTTCTTGAAATCTCATGTCAATCTTATCGTTCATTTCAGATTACAATGAGATTGAAAAAGAAGCAAAGGAAATGGGTAAAAATCAAATTTTAGTACTTCCCGCGTTTGAATATGTGAATGATACTACTGATAAAGAAACTGTGTTTCCCAAAACTAAAGCAGAAATAAAAGAAATGCTTGTTAACAAAGACGTAAAACAGAAACAGAAATTGAGAATAAAACTAAAAATGTTATTCAGATTCGTATGTTCCATGAAAAAGTTTGGCCTAGTGCTCATATTTCCACTAACGTATCAAAGTGGATAAACGCAGAAAGCACTTACATAGTCCCATGGTCCAAGAACTATGAGCCATACTTTGTTATTCAAAAAGCAAACTGTCCTCTGTACGATGAACGTTTTGGAGGTTATGGCTGGAATAAAGTCA
Organism: Caenorhabditis sp. 39 LS-2015; assembly: GCA_900536345.3. NCBI lineage: Eukaryota > Metazoa > Nematoda > Chromadorea > Rhabditida > Rhabditidae > Caenorhabditis > Caenorhabditis waitukubuli. The sequence goes on along the minus strand of LR573872.1, from coordinate 114,583 downwards.
CCCAGATAATACAGTTGAAAATGATGAAGTATGTTGTTAAACAAAACCCAAATCGGAGAAAATGTTGTTTCAGTTACACATTCACAGTGTCTCCTAGTGGATTCATCATACATCAGAATCACGAGTCTTCTGAATCGCTTCGTCGTTGGCGACGTGACCCTGATTACCGCCGTTGTGTCCATGAATTGAAACGTTCTCTCATCAAAGAAACTAAACAAGATCTGACGCGCAAAATGAAAATTTGAGTTTAAGATTTCATAATCACACAAATTATTTAGTCTATTCTAAGAACAAATTGTAGAGAAAAAGTGCCTTATAAAATAGTAACTGATTCATTTATCTGGTGGTGTACTAACTATGTGTCGAATAAAGATCAAAAAATTAATTTGTTGTTTTCAGTATTTTTTTGTCACATTAGTCAAGATTCTTCCATAGCTTCCAAAGTCTCCAAATGCAACCTGTTTCTGTTGCGATTATCAAACGAAAGAAAAAGAGTTAATTCTTTGTTTCGACGATAAATATTTTTTTTGCTCCCCGTCCAAACCAGCTACCTCTCACTAAAACCAAAAACCAGCGGAAGGAGGCACATTTGCATGCTTTTGTGCTGGTGAAAATAGTGAAACTCCGCCTCCGCGGAACCCGCATGGTGTCGGCTGCATGGCAGGTGCTACCTTATAACAGGGAAGCAGTTTGGCTTGTTGGGTCACGGGAAGAAATTCCTGGGGACGGATGCATAGATCGGCTGTGTCCGAGGCATCAGGCGGGGGCAAGTTGCTCAATAGAAGCCGCCAGAAAAAAAGCGAAGAAAGTATGATTGGAATCAATCGTACTTTCCATCGCTGGTACATTATTTTTTCTTTTGAATTCTTCCATCTATCTTAGTATTTTCTGTTTGCTCAAACAACGTGTCCCCAGGCATTTTCAACAGGCAAATGGCCGTCTTGCACATATCCGCACGGAAATCGAAGCTTTCATAACAAATTTCGTCTCCCTCCACGACGAAGACACATCAGTTCCGGTTTGATGATGATTCTATCGAACACACACTACACCATAACCAGATTAAAGCCTATCACGAGCATTTCTGATCGTTTTCCAACTATTCTGCGAGTTTTTTCTAGGCGGCATCTCTTTTTTTTAATTTTTCAAACCATATTCTGTTCTTTCAATTTCACGTGTGTTTGATCTCCTGTGACATAAGTTTCGTGATGCACAGCTTTGCATAATCGTGTCAGGTTGTCGACAAAATGGAACACTCATACTCCCGTTTCAGTCTCGTTTTAACTCTTTCCCTTTCATTTTCAGTCTTGAGAATTTAAAATTTGAACATTATGCCTTATTCATCAACGACATCTCTTTCCGATTCTGACGAATATCAAGACAACGATTCTGAGGTAACCAATGAGCATCAGTAAAATGAGACAATATAGTTTTACATTTCAGACGCAGTCATCTGACCAGGTTCAAGAGAAAAAAGAAACTCGACTGTTCTGGAGCGATGGACAAGTTCTTGGAAAGAAGTATGAACGACTTCAAGTACCCGATTTCAATGCAGTTGAGTCAGGTTATCTGGCAGATGATGAAGTTGGATTTCTAATGTCGTTTTTTAATTATCTTCATAAATTCAGAGCGACACCGAGGAAGATACCGAAACCAGAAGAAAAGCAACGCGAGGATCTTTGACCTACTCCTGTTCCATGTCGAGTAGCCTGTTCCATAGCGATTCCGACGGATTCGAAGACCGAGCAGTACTGTAAATATAGTTTTGGCTGTAGAAAATGTACATTGTCTCCTATGCCCGATGACTTTACCATTTCTGGTAATAAATGAGTTTTCTGTTGATTTTCTTAGTTTTAGTTAGGTTTTCATAACAGGGAAAATTTTCATTTCAACATAAGTTACGAATAGATATAACAAATACAAGGAGACAATGAGATTTTTAGATGATGAGTCAGTTGTCCTAACAGTGGTTTTTTTTTCAATTTGAAGTTTGTTTTGCCAAGTTACAGTTTGCAGAAGTCTTTAGTTTTGCACCAAACTTCGCCATCCTGAAATAAGTATTATATAAGTTTTCCTGAAGATTTTCAAAAAGTCTCACATCGCACATGCATTCGACACACATATCGTTGGCATGACTCCATCTCTCCCCGGTCTTCCGCCGTTTTCCTTCATCGTGGCAGCTCTTCTTCGGATGGTGTCTCTTCTTCCTCTTCTTTGCCTTTTCTTCGCCTCCAATCTCATTTCTCGCTAATGCAGATGAAGAGGAGCACATTGCATCGCAGCAAGTAGTCCACATGTTCAAATTGATTTCCGGTTGCGAATCGCACGATTCGTAAAACTGTGTGCTGTTTCCATGATAAACAAATATGTCTCTCTGAAATGCAATGACGTTGGTCGACAGAAAAAAAGGAATCCCCTTTCACAAACCTGTATTCTATCGATGTCATCACCGTTTTGGCAAACGATCTTTGAAAGTGTCACTTTTTTGATTTGCCGAAGTTGTGGTTTAGTGAAGACCTCTTCATTTTCATACCAGAAACGATCTCCATCTCGGAGACGGCGGAATTGATCGGCAATAATGCAGGCAAGAGTTGGACCCATCAATGCCTCCGGAGTACGTTTTTCAGTCACGCCACCAACCCAAAGATCAATGTTCTCTGAAAAACGAAAAATAGAGAATAACCGAGTGGAAATTATTTTCACCTGGAACTCCATAAAGCGATTTCAACTTAGCAATAACAGTGTCATTCTGCACAATGTTCTTCAAATCTCCCCAAGTTTTTGGGACAGTCAGATTACAGAATTTACGGTACTCTGTCCAAGATGGCAATCCATGGTCTCTTCCCCTTTGAATGTTCAGAGCAGCTAGATCTAGTGCCACCTGAAACGAAAATATAAAAAAACAATATGTTTTTCACTTACCTCATGATATCTGTTAAAAAGTCGTTCAGTCAATTCTTTATTCAAGACTTGGTCAGGTCTTGGAAGTTTAATTGGCGCAGCAAACAAACCACGCAACAATGGATCAACGCCACCTTCTGAAACCATTCGCTCTGGCGCAAAGAATGCCTAAAACTCATGTTCAATAACTCAAGTGAATCGTTTTGCTTACGTTATGAAGTGGAATATGTCCCTCTTTGATTTCTTTGAAATCCTTATCAAATCTGAACAAATGTGGGTTGATCAATGTGTGTGCGAATCTCAAGGCGGCAGTTGCGAATTCGTTAGCGATTGTTGGGTTTGTATCCGGGTTGTATCCTTTATACTCTCCAATAATGGTGTCGTAGGTGGCTCTTCCGAGAATCTTTGGCAGCCAATCATTATAGGTGATGTGTTGTAACATTGCTCCAATAATTTTCCGTGTCTCTTGGAAAATAGTCTCTCCATCCCAATTCTCATTAACCTCCAACAATTTTGAAGCAACGCGGTTGTGTTCTCTCAGGAATATTGTGTGCATACTCATCAATGCCAGCTGTAACGGTCGGAGATAATTAATAGGAAACCGATTGCATATTGCATATAATCCGGATGATGGACCCTCTATAGATTACCTGCTCGTTTGCCCTTACATCTCCGGCAAGGAAGCATTTGATTGGGTTCTCGCGTGAGTAATTGCGTCGGCAGTCCATGTCGGAATCCTTTTCAAATGGCATGTACGGTTTGTTGGCTCTATAATGCAAATATGCTCTGTCTCTTTGTGAAATCATCTATTTCCTTTTACTTACGCTGAAACAATGTCAAACCGCAAAAGGCCGTGGTCACTGTACAAGTCTCTCAGTTCCAATGCTTGCTCTTCACTGTTTCCGTAGATTCCTGAGGCATCTAGGAAAGATGTTAACAAATTGAGTTGATCACGGTAAGTGACTCTTTGGAAGATGGGAGATGTCTCTCCACTTCCACAAGCAGCTCCGTTTCTTTCGAATTCCATGCATGGATGTTTTTGGTATAACCCAGTGTGCAGCTTTGGATCATCTGCTTCCAGCTGGATATTGAAACACGGGTCGGCATTCTCACAGGTGCGGTTGCAAAACGCGCCCTCTTTGTAGCTGTGGCGGGTGAGAGCAGGTGCGGTTAGGGTCATATCGTGATCTGGTTATGGTTTTATCTGATTTCCCGTTTCCAATTTATGTTTCTCACCGATGAACTGTCCCCATTGCATGGTCATTGCACTCAAGTGACTATGAGGTGTGATCTCATCCGTTCCAATAAGAACCCTTGACACCTTCCGGGCATTTGGCAGTTTATGACCGTTGTAAAGCTTTCCCTTTTCCCATCCAACTGGCGTGTTGAATCCGTTTTCATATCTCGGTGGCAAAAGTCTCAAAAACGCCATCTCAGATACTCCCCACATTGGGTGCTCGTAATTGTTGCATTGTCCGTCATATGATCTGCAATATTTTTGTCAGCGAAAGTATTTCTGTTGTTCCTCTTTTCTCACATCTACTCTCTTTTATCAAAATCTCCAACAACCAAACCTCACCTGTACTTGGAGAAGAAACAGTAATCATCACAACTTTCTACAAATTGGCCAGTTTGACAACCCGATTTTTCCATGAGAGTTTGCACATATGATACGGGAAGGACTGCTTCATAAGACACATTTGGGGAGATATTCGCTGCTTCAAAGGCCAAACCTTAACAAAATGCAGCTTTGGCAAGTGTTTTTTTTACTGAAAAAGTAAGTACCGTTGTCGATGTGCATTTGTACCAATCGAATACTTTCTTCATAGATTTCTCTTGCTTTTCCCAAATCAACTTTTTTTAATGAGAGCGCAAATTTAAACAGTTTTCTCAAATCATTGGGTGTTTCTATTTTATCAATGTTGTGTTGGTCTCTTGTAGACACCAAAGCACTAAATGACACTTTGTACCACTTCTTCAAAAGTTTCTCTCACCTTTCAACCTTCTTTTTTGCCTCTTTCGCAATTTTTTCAATCGTTGCGTCATCAAGCAGTTTATCAACTTTCTCTGTCAGCTCAGCACCTACCAGCAAATTTGCTGTAGCGACAGCTGAACCAACAGTGTTTACTGCATGACAAGTGAACACTCCCGAATCGTGTCTGGTCACCTTTTCAATAGTCAGTTCCACATTGTTATCGGAAATCTTTAAAACAAAAAGAAATGACGAAATACATATAACTTTTGTTTACCGTGTATCTAGTGTTCCTTCTTGGGATTCTGGTTCCTTCAAACAGCCAGAAAACATCTGGGACTGGGTATCCTTTAGCAAAGCATCGGAGTGTGACCTGCTGTCCAATAGTTGCATTGGTGTCCATCGGAGGGTCAATTATCATTGGTTGCTCACTTTAATTATAGAAATTTAATTCAGTCGAACAGTTAATTTTACCTTTCTTTAAGTGACACTGAGAACATATGCGATTCAGAACCCTTGTCATTTGAAGCGGTGCACGTATATTGCCCGACATCAGTGTTTAAGAACGGGAAAATACGGAGCACAGAACTGCCCTTTGTCAATTTGTGTTTTCTGGATTCCAAAATGACCTGAAAGCTTAATTTGCGATAGAAATCAATTTCACCTATAGACCTCGTCTCCAAACATCCATGTTATCACTGGAGTTGGTGTTCCAGTTGCTTCACACGACAATTCCAATGTCTCTCCATCTCGAGAAGAAGTATCTGCTTGTTTGTGGACAAACATCAGAGCTGATTCCACTTCTGGCATTTCAGTTGGGTGTTCCGTTGTTGAAGACTCTGTGGTGGTTGTCGGTGGAGGAGTTGTTGTCGTAGTAACATCGGGTGAAACCGGAGTTTCGGTGGTACTGATCATTTGAGTTTTCTTGGGCTGAGTATGAATCGACTGTTTCTGACGGTAAAAGGCACATTGGTAATTTCTGGTAAACTGTCCATTGGATAATAGGGAACCGTCCTTGTCTCGAGAAAAATGAGCAGTATGCCTGGCGTCTTTGTTGCTGAAACGTTACGGAATTTGAACATTTTTTATCACTACCCACTTACTTTTCTAGGAAAATAGGATCATAATGGTATGCCTCCATTTCATTGTTAGGGCAGGACATTTTGTACATTCCATCATCCGTCTTACTGAATTCTGGTTTCTCACATTTCAAGTCATTATCGTTAATCTAAAAATACTATCACTTTTTAAAGTTGAAACTCATCACTCACATTTCTGAACACTAAGTTTCTCATATCTTTCGGGAAATAGCATTTTCCAACAATGAATACGTTCTGATTGGAATGCGCAAACAGAGAGTCCGCAAACTGTTTCAAATGAGTCATTCTAGAAATTCTCAGTTTTTCTTTCAAATGTTCTCCATTCCACTTACCTGCAGTCACAACTCCATGGGTTTCCAGCCATTTTTACGTTTTTCAAGGTAGGAACCATCCGAGAGTTGAAAAAGTCGTGAGAAAGAGATTGAACACGATTGCGATGTAAGAAAAACGTTTGAAGGTATGGACTGTTAGAAACAAGCTAGAAAATAGAGGAATCAGTGGAAATTAGATAAACTAAATCAACTCACATCATTATCTACTTTCGAAATTTCATTCATTCCAAAGTTCAAATTGACTAGACCGTTTGGAGCAGTAGACAACTTTGGAACACTTCTGATCTTGTTTCTTGACAAATCGAGATATTTCAATCCCGGGATACTGTCAATAATTGTCTGAATCACAGATTGTGTTTTTCAAACAAAATGTTTTTTACCTCTTCAATGTTTCTGATTGAGTTATTTTGAGCATCCAGATACTGTAAGTTTGGCAGTCTATGAAAGTCAGCTTTGTCGAGAGCAGTCAACTGATTGTTAGCAATGTATAAATTAGTAGTAGCAATGGGCATGTGTTTTGGAATTGTTGTAAGTTCTGCAAACGTACGTTGGCAAGAATCCCATTGAAATTCGCTCACCTTTCCCTTCACAATGCACATCCAACCCAGAACATGTGCATTCTACCGGGCACCCGACTGCCAATGGCAGAAAACATAGAAGCAGTAGTGTCAGGCGCATACCTTAAACAAAATGGATTAAACTATCTGTTTTACAATTGTAGGTCAGACAAAAAACGATGGCAAACAGAAATACAATACGGCGGAGAAGAAAAGTCCAAACGTCTTGAGATATCTAAATGAATGGCAGTGGCAGGATATAGAAGATAGAAATAGAAAAAACGATACTGACGCAAAATATTTTTGGTTTTTGAACACTAATTCAATTCACAGTTCTATTATCTTCTCTGAATAGGATAATAGCTTTATACTATTAGTAATGGAGATGTAATGAATAGAAGAATCCTGCAAATGAGTCCATAGACCATTCGTATAAGCAACTGAGACCGGAGCACTTGGAAATGGCAAACCGCCGCCACAGGGGACCGTCAATCGGCGCGGATCAAACGATAAAGCACAAAAAAGCCGACAAGTGTACGGCGGTAGGGCAGCAGGCAGGCGCGCGTACCAGATGCCTTCTCTTTTTTGCGGCCATATCAATTTTCTTTGTCTTTTGATATTACTTCTTCTTCTAACTTCGCTCTTCTCGTAACCTTTTTCATCGTTCACTTCTCCTTTACTTTCTTCATCGCTTATCATTCAGTTAAGAAAGGGTTTTTGGAGAATAAGTGATCGATTGTGTCTTTGCGTAATTGTGATCGTTTGGGATTGAGAGTGTGGTTTTGAGAGGTGTAATGTTACAACCAGTGGGGGATCACCTCTAGTCCACCATATACCGGGCAATTCGAGCCCAAGTGCGTTGCGCAACCATCATCTCATTGGGTCATAGACAAATGTTGGCCAGACCCCCTATGGCGGCCAGACGGAACTTTATAGCTTGCCAACTGCTCGCATATCATCTTACCGTAAAACCACTTCCACGTCATACAGAAGTGCTAGATGACACATTCAAACGGTACCATTGAGTACTGTTCCGTACTTAATTTAGCCGTGGCATGCCCATAATTGCTGTTTTCGACATTGCCACCGGCTGGTACCAACGGCCACCGTACCTTATAAACTGTGCTAATTATTTAGCAAAGGTTATTGCTTGGAACAAACCGACTTGACCGTTCATTACTTTTTGGTGTCCAAAAAGTTTGACATCTACATTATTTTTCAGTAAAATCTAATTTCATTTGTTGCGTAGTTTCTTGTTCCATTTTTCCAAATAGAACACGCACGTGATTTTTTCACTTTCAAATTGAGAAACAGAACAAAATTAGCAGACCAACGGTAGAAACTGATGGAATTTCCCCCAACACATCAATCATCAGTTCATCCTTTTAACGATTGCAATAATTTTTGCTTTTTTTGATTCCCTATTCATTTTTGCTTGCGTTCTCTATTTCATTTGTTGTATGAAATACACAGTGCGTCTGCAATCAACCGGAAACGGACAGTTTTGATAAGCATTTGTTCCTCTTTTACTTTCTTTTTGCAAACTGATTTTTGTCCATAAAGATTACACTAGAATTCGAAGAACTCGATGACATCATGAGATACATTTGAGACATCTTATCTCCGTTCCCTTTCCGCGAAATCATCGATGGACACGAGCCTTCATAGGTTAATGCGGATGGTATGCGTGTTGTTGTTGTTGTCCGCGCGCGTCTCCCTCGGCACTGACCCTCATCCTTTTCCCATTTCCATCCGTTCGGGGCCTTTTCCTTTTCTGCTGAAGAGGGGGTGTATTGTCCGGTCAGGCACAGCCGTTCCATCATGCCTCACCGTTTCTACCTCTCGCCTCTCTTCACGCACAGTACACTGCTCGGTCAGTCTCCCTCTGCGTCTCGGTGTCATTGTCTTCCCGCACGCCGTCTGTCTCTTGTATTCCATCCTTTTCCTATTCAAGCGGATTTTTGTATTCACCAGATTAATCCCTTACCCATTCTGTCATGCTCCTTGTCTATGCTATATAGGCTGTCATCAACCAACACTGTTTTCAAACATGTTGAAACATTTTTCAGGCTTATAGTTATATGCGGGGGAAAGATGACTCAACGGTTTGTGGCTGGGTGAGGGGTGCATTCCCATTTTTCACTTATTTTTGAATCATTCTTCCATTGAAACCGCCTGCACTGCCAGCTCCTAGTCGTGTGTGCTGTGCTTTGGTTTCTGCCTTATTTTCCATTCTTCCTTCTTATTCTTGTCTCTGACAGTTTCAAAATTGTTATTTTTTTAATGTAAGGTATTCAAAAAGTTTTAACTCTAAGCTTGTTCCCTTTTTTTATTTAAAATTCTGCTTTTCACCACACTTTATCATTTAACTAGTGTGAAAACAGCTTTTTGGCACTTTTTTCTGTCACACACAGTTTTTGTCATAACATATCTTATCACAATAATATCATCAGACAAGAATACGTGAACCGGCATCACAAGTCTATGCGCTCTTCCATTGATACTTTCTACTATCTCCGCTCACTGCAAAAGATAAGATATACCATACCGTTCGTCCATACTTTTGTCGAATTCTCCCAGCCTGCATTCTGTTTCATACATTTTCCAATCCATTTGCAAACTTTCACACATTTGTTCCGTTTGGCCAAACGCCTAGACCATGCCGACGTGTTTAATCAGGATTTGGGTACATGACCCTTTATATTTACTCAATAACACGTACTAAGGACCACATACTCGGGTACCAAAAACCTCTCTCAACCAGGTGTTTGCATGACATTTCTTGGCCATGTTTATCGAAGGTCTCTATCGGCTCATCCCTTCCATTTCCTGCTTCTGACTTAATAATAACTGTGTTTCTCCCAATTGTTGGGGTCCACCGAGTTCACGCCGTCAGCTGTCAGCCGTTGCGGAACGCATATGGGTCCCTAATTATACGTGTACGGTCAGCAAGACACTGTACCGCACCAGCTGCCAGGGCATGACACTCGTTTTTTTGAATAATAAGTGGAAAGCTTTAGGTAGATAAACGTTTATATAAACCTCCCGGTTGAGTGGTCCCCTCCGTTTTCCAAATGAGGGGAATCACTCTCCATTCCATTTATTCTCCCCACTACTAAAAAGCAAAAACTGAACTCCGAGTTGACTTCAATGAGCTTCCGATGACTCATCGTATGGTATTTATCAATGACATACCTATTCTGTTATCAACTGAAATTTTGTCTCTGTTTGCATAATGTTCCCCTCCCTCACTGTCCGCTTTTCCTCGCTGCGTCTCTTCTTTTCCCTCATCCTCCTTACTCATTCCTGTCGCCTCTCCTGTTTTCAAACTGTCGGAATCAATATGCCCGCTCAGTCGGGTACGATGCGTCATCTTCTCCAGTATTCAATGCCTCCCAAATTGAAAAGCTTTTATTCCGATTTCCAATTTTGCGTCGCCCACATTGCTGTGTAATTTGCAAATTCCAATCTATTTTCGTTTGTCAATAATAGAATTTTACTAAAAATCTGATTACAGACCAATCTCTACCGATGAGCCTCTGAAAGACCAACAGAAACCACATACAAGACATGAAAGTGTTTTTCTGGATCCTTTTCTTGGTTCATGCAACCTCGGCGTTCAAACCACCGACAATTGACGTTGAAGACTATCAAGTCCAAGAGCATGGCAGTATTGGGAGATTCATCGAGTTGAAGGAAAATGACAATCTTATCATGAAATGTGGCGGACGGTTTGGTGAGTTTTTTAAAGATAAATCTTGGATTTGAAGTGCAATTTTTTTCTTTAGATGATTTGAAATTCAATTTTCCGAACATGGAGGAACATGTTGGATACAGTCAGCAAAACTTCCAAAACCGAGTTGAGGAATATATTGACGACAATTTCGGAGAGACCGTTCTCAGTATCAGAAACGTTCAGGAATCTGACACTGGAACTTATTCATGCACATCTTTGGAGCACTCGTCCCTCAACGACACTCTCCATGTATTCGTTTCTGGTTCCAACACTTTCATTCCATTAAAGTCAATTGGCTTCATGTATGATGAAGGAGAAGTAATGGTGCCTTGCAAAGCAACAAAGTTCCTCGAGAAAAACGACATTGAGCTGTATGCCAACGAAGCTTTGGTTAAATCTGCATCAAAAAATTATGACCCAAGGTGAGTCATTGTCAAAATATTTCGAAACATTTTTATTTATGTGTTGAATTTTAGATATGGATTCAAGCTCACAAAAAAGATCTACGACGTCAAACCAATTCAAAATGTTCCATTCGAATGTCGATATAAAAAAGACTTGTCTCAAACACCAGACTATCTTATCACTGAAAAGGAGCCAAACTCTTCGGATGACGACTTTAAATTTTACTGGGAAAAGGAAATGGACTGGCCGTTTGTTGGCTACAACTACACACTCATTTGTCATCTTGTCTATAATGGATCTGCTGGAAACTTCCATCCGTACTACAACACTCTTCATGCCGAATGCCCGCAGTGTTCCTCAGTGAAAGGGGTAACGTTTTTAACATTTTTGAAAACCGCAAACAAGTTTTATTTTTTAATTTCAGAGCCACGCATTTGCTGACCGTCATCGTCTGAATGGAAATCAGATCTCTGTGACAGTTCGTGTAGAGAGTCTTGAATTGGAAGATTCTGGAGCATATAGATGCATCTGGAAGAAGGAAGGCAATGAGGACAGAGTAATCGAGGAACACGTCCACGTGGCACCTAAGAAAGCGCAGATCAAAGTTGTGGAACGAAGTCCACAAATAGTTCGCATGAAACAGGGCCGTCCCTTTTCTCTTTCCGCGTTATTTGCAATGTATCCAACGGAAGGAGAAGGATTCCAAGCAAAATGGAGTCGGATGTACAATTCTTCAATCAAGGAGAATCTTCAAAGTGAAACGATCATCAACGATGAATATCGTACTGTTTCAACTAACAAAATCCGTGATGGAACATTTTCGGAGAAATTTGATATTTCGCCAACAGCTGTGACAGCGAATATGAGTGGAACGTAAGCTTTTCTTTTAATTCAGCGTTAATATAATTACCCAACCTATTATAGGTACGTTCTCTCAATTTCTCTTCTTGACACAGTGCAAGTGGTACAATGGGAGGTTGCAATTGAGAACGAGGTGCCAGATGTGCAACTCGCCATCCGTGAACCGTCTTCGTTTATTGTCTTCAACCAGCAATTTTATCCAACGAATACACACCTGCACATTGATTGCATCTCTGTTTCCATTCCGCCAGGAGAGGTCATTTTTGAGAAGAAAACAAAACATGATCCGGATTATGTTTCAATTGACCCAAGTCTTCTGGATCGAGTTGGAGGAACCTTTGAAAGCGGTTTTATCTGGAACATGACATTAGATGACAATGTCGATATCCGGTGTTCTAGTACAAAAAATGGAAAAGTAAGGAACATTCGGTGTATAATTTATTAAAGCTATTCATTTCTAGACGGTAACTGCAAAGAAGTCAATTATTGTTGCTGACAAAGCTCCTTTTGCTTATTCAAAAATTATCAAAAGCCAACAATCAACAGCAACGGAAGATTCAAAAACTTTATACGAGGGAGACAGTGTCGAATTGACTTGCGTCGTGCCAACGGGTGTTGATGACTGGTAGATAAAACATTTTTTAGCTACTCAATTCTAAAATATTTGCTTTCAGGACTGTTTTCTGGCGTTATGATAACATTGTTTATGACTCGGAAAGTGAAATACAGGGACATTCCAAACACGTTGTTCTCAAATTAAAGTATGTTTTGAATAGTGTTTAGCTGTAAATTATTCTCATTTCAGTGATGTTACGAGCGAAAGTTCAGGAAGGTATACATGTGTGGTCAAGAACGGAGATGACGAGAAACATCTAGACAAGGACGTCACTATCGAGCGGATTTCTAAGCCACATCACACTAATGCGGACTCTCGAGCAACAGTTGTGGTAGACTATAACGAGCTTTTCAAGCTTGATTGTAACATGGTTGGAAGTCCTCCACCGGATTTCAAGTGGTACAAAAATGGACATGAATATACTCATGGAGATGTCGTCGAAGGTTCTCTGACAGTGACCAGAGCTCGAGCCGAAGATGACGGGGAATTCCAATGCGTGGCGAAAAACAGAGCTGGTTCAACAAGTAACATCATCGAGGTACAAGTGAAAGGAGCACCAAAAGGATCTTCCCTTGCTTACTGGATCACTGCCTTCATTTTCATTATTGCTGTCGTCATCGTCATGATTTTGGCTTATAAGTTGCGCGTTTCTAAAAAAATTGCCAAACAGAAAGACATGTAAGTTTTACTTTTACTGGTTTCACTAGTATCTTCCTAATTTTCAGACAACTCTGCGAATTGTACGATCATATGAAAAACGAAGGAGGACCTCTTCCAGAAAATATGAAAGGACTTCCAATCAACGAAAAAATTTATTACCTTACATACAACAAAGATTATGAAGTTCTCCGTGAAAATCTGGAAATCGACAGAAAAATTGGTGAAGGAAATTTCGGTGTTGTTTGCAAGGGACTTCTTCAAATGGCAGATCCCAAGAGTGAAATTGAATACAAGACTCGTCTTCCAGTTGCAATCAAAAGTGGGTTTTAGTATGCAAATGTTGGTAAAATTGTGTCTTTTTTCAGCTGCGAACAACCGATACAACATACAGCAACAACAAATGTTGTCTGATGAGCTGAAAGTGATGTGTGCTATCGGAAAGCATCCAAATGTTCTTGCGCTCGTAGGAGCATGCACTTCGGAAATGCGAAAGTAAGTTACTTGAAAAACCTGAAAAGTTTAGCTAATGAATTTGTTGCAGAGGTCAATTCTTCTTGATCACTGAATACATGGAAGGAGGAGATTTACTGGATTTCTTGAAAAAGCACAGAGAGTCATTCATTGACGAACTGGAAGATGTCGACGAAGAAGGACCTGTCGATAATGACTACCTGACTCCAAACAGTGCGAAGAAAAACAGAAAATACAAAGAAAACGGGAAACACGGAGAGCATGGCCTTCTTCTGGGCGTTGAAGATGCAACGATTTGCACCTCTGATCTGATGTCCTTTTCGATGCAGATTGCAAATGGAATGGAATATCTCGCGTCTGTTCCGGTGAGAATTTATCAATCTTTTCATCAAAAAACATTTTTTTCAGTGCGTTCATCGAGACCTGGCTTGTCGTAATGTTTTATTGACAAGAAACAAGATTGTTCGCATTGCCGATTTTGGACTCGCGAAACGCCATCCAAACAAGTCTTATTATGTGTATGTTTTCCTCTTGCTTTACTCAGTACTCATAAGCATTCATTTTCAGCACCAAAAACTCAAAGGAAACGCCGATTCCAGCCCGCTGGATGGCTCCTGAATCCATTATCGATTTTCGTTATACCCACAAGTCGGATGTCTGGTCATATGGAATCTGTCTCTATGAGATCTTTACCTTGGGAGGACTTCCGTATCCAGGAATAGAATCCACTCGAATTGTAGAGCATTTGCAAAACGGTTTGAGAAATTCGCAGCCAAAGTATTGCCACGATAATATGTAAGCAAGGCATACATATCAACTAATGTGATGTAAATATTATACTTTCAGTTTCGATTTGATGAAGAAGTGCTGGAGTGCGAAGGAACAAGACCGCCCAACGTTCACAGAGTGTTTGGATACTGTCGCAAGTCACATGCGGATGATGTCGCACGAAGTAAGCAAGCGATTTAAAAAACTGAATTAATTTACTGTTCTTCAGCTCCTAGAACACGTGGATAAACTTCTCGTTCAAGAATCTGAGCATCAGGAGAAGTTGGATGATTGGGTTGCTCGATCTCGACCGGCAATCCCAGGCAGATCATTCACCAAGCCGGCTAAGAAACCAGTTGATGAGAGATATTTCATCGTCGAATCGCATGCATAATTCCCTTCCTATCGGTCAAACCGAGTACAAAACACGTGTCTATTCCAGTGTCTCTTCCACAAATTTATCTTCTCATACAAACCGAGATACTCGTTTTTCCTCAATTCTTTTTGAATGTTCTTCTGTTCTCTCTCTCTCTCTGTCTCGTCCTCTCTCTTTAACTTGCCCGTGCTCTGTGATTGCTTTTTCTGATATCTGCCGCCATTTCATAGTTGTATCGGATAGTGATTCCAGCTCTATATAATTTTTATTTTTATTTTCATCACACATTTTTTTTTGCATCCAAAAATTGTACGGTTTCCCTCAATAGTCAATTCAAATCAATCACTCGGTTTTTGCAATATTTCATCATGTTTTCTGTATTTTTTTGTAACTAATTCAGTAATATATTAATAAAACATTTTATTAACTTTTTAAAATTTACATTTTTCTATTTTTTTTACTTTTTTCAATCTTTTTAAATCCCTTGGTTAAAAAAAATGAAATTTTCAAAAAATTTATTGATGCTTGCAAACCATAAAGTGATAACAATGTGATAACGAAATAGCAAACCCCGCTTTGACAAAATGAAATGACAGTGATGTCATTTTTAAACTGTTTAAACTCTTGTAAACAGTTTTGCAATTGCAGTTAATGAAACGCCCAAAATCAAAAACATCTGCAAAATCAAAGCCAATCTTCGAGCTTTTCTTGTTTTTTTGACTCGGCTTCAAGAATTTCATCCACAAGACAAAGGGTCTAAAAAATTAATTTTTCAAAATCTTTTTAAAACACGGAATACTTCTTCTGATCTAGTTGCCAAAATATCTCTTAGTAGAATGTTGCACCATGTGAATGTTGGACGTCTACTCGGTTCCATGTTCCAACATTCTTTCATAATTTCGTATCTATGAAAAAAAAACGATGCATTTCAAAAAAGACTCTTACATTTCATCAGGACATATCTCAGGCTGATCATTTATCTTTCCCTTTAAGATCCGCTTTTTTACATCTGAAATTGGAAACTGGCTATAAGGGATTTTCCCTATCGAAAACAGTTCGTAGAGGCATATTCCAAAAGACCAAACGTCAGACTGTTCCGTAAAACGTCGTTTGTCAGAATGGAGATTTTCAGGAGCCCACCATTGAACAGGTTCATATTGACGAATGGAAACAGTTTGCCTAAAATAAGCACAGTCCGAAATGTTGCCTATATTTTAAATCTGTCTAAAATTATATTACCGATAATAGTTTTTATCTTCATATATTCTGGCAAGGCCAAAATCACATATTCGGATGCATTTATTCGTATTCACCAGGACGTTCCGAATGGCTAAATCTCGGTGCACACACTGAAAAGTTTCAGAGATTTACTATGAATCAATTGATGTTTCTCACCGATTTTGACGATAGATATTCCATTCCATTTGCAATTTGCATTCCAAAAGATATTAACTCATTTTGACATAAATTCTTATTTAACAGTTGTTCTTCTTGGCATTGTTCACATTCTCTACATTCTCCACACTCTTTACTTTTTCCATTCATTTTCCTTGGAGTGTTTTTTTGTTTCTTTAGATATGTCTTCAAACTCCCATTGTTGATAAACTCGAAAACAAGTGAGATCTCTTCAGGCAAGTTTTCTTGGCTGTAAGCATTAGATGTCCTTAAGAACTGATATTTTTTATCAACTAACCAAGTTTTTACATATCCAATGAAAGCAAGAACATTGGGGTGTTTTCCTATTTTCAGATTGATTTCTAATTCATCTTTTATCATTTTACGTTGATCTTCATTGTCTCTTTCTTTCACTTCTGAAGTTTTTCTTTTTTATGTTTCTCAAATGTGTCTTACTTTTAACAGCAACACCAAGTCTTGCTCTCTCCTCTGACACAGTTGTACATCTTGCCTTTTGCAAATCATATAACAAAACTTGACCAAATTGGCCTGCACCCAATATAATTTCTGTATCATGAATTGTTTTTAAGTTTCCAGATGCAATTTCGCAATTGCGAGTGTTCAGATTAATGTAGTCATGTGTCAAATCAAGTATTCTTTCCACTGTATCATCATTAACATTTTCACTTGTGTTTGGCTGTACTGATATGAGGGGCATTTCCACATTAACTTGTGAATGAGGAGTTTCTGAATGATACCTGAAACAAAAAGTTTATACATAGATTCCAAAATTACAACAAACTTGTTAAATATTCGTTTTGAATATGCTCGAAATATAAAAGCTGCCAGGAATATAACAGTAACGGCAAAAATGACACCAACGATGCACCACAATAACAAGATTTTCCAATTCCATGCATTTTCAGGTATTTTTTCCACTTTCACTTCAAATAGTATACTTTCAATTCCAGCTCGATTTCTTGCCACGCATTCGAAAACTCCCGCATCATCGTGTCTAGCACGATGAACAGTGTAGATTCTGTCATCCGAAAGTTTACCAGTTTCTCCTTTTTTGTACCAACTGTACGTTGGTGGTGGGGTTCCTTCAATTCCGCAGTCCAAAATATACTTTCCGTTGTAAATGACAGTATGGGCATTTCCATTGGTTTGAGAAGTAAAGAATGGTTTCAATGTTCTCACAATATCGAAATGTTCTGTTCTGTGCTCTTCAGCAATACCATTGCTCAATACGCACTTGTAATTTCCGCTGTTCAATTCGTTTACATTTCTGAAATGTATTGTTTTGATGACTGTTTTTTTATAAGTTGTTATTAAAAATATTATGGAAAGCGTACTTCACATCGAGCACTAAATGTCTTGAAAAGTTTTTGATTTTAACTTCAGAATCGACTTTTCGGTCATTAAAAATCCAAGTGGATGTCCTGTAATCGAATTCTCTCAAGAAAAATCAGGTTTTAATATTAAACCAGTTTTTTAGGCTTGGTGTAATGCATTCCAAGTGTAGACCATCTCCTTCATACAACTGCTTTGATTTTCCGACGGTTCCATTCGACGTTGTTTGAAAATCAATTGTAAATTGTTTAAAAATTAGAAGAGATGTTGTTTCCGTCTGTGTCTGAAAGTTTTCATTTCTTTTATATTAGAATGAACTATCTAACTTTTCCATTTTTTTGACTGTGGCACTTGATTTCAGCATTTTGAGCAAATGTTGTATTCCAACTGTATCCGTTTTCAAAAGTTCCCAAAATCTTATTCAATTTGTCATTGTTGATTACATTATAATTTGAATTTTTCTGGTTTTTAACTTCAATTGTAACTTCAGATGCCGGTAAGGCAAGTGCTACGCAGTTAATTCTTAGAAATTGGTCTGGTTGATAAAATGTCTGATTTAACAATGTAAACGATGGTCCAACGACAACTATGTGCACTTTAGGGTGCTCATTCTCTATTTCAACTTCCCACTGGACAGTTTCAATAGCGTCTCTATGAGAAATAGTTAGAATATATCTGAAGTAAAGATGTTTTTCAAAACATGCTTAGTAACAAACATTCCGCTTTGATCTGCCGTAACTGCAGTTTTATCCACATTCAATTTTTCAAAAAATTGTCCTTCTTTAGTGGTTGTTGACATCTTTCTGAATTTGTTATTTGAAATCTGTTCACTCTTGTTTCCGGGATGCGATGCCAACTTGTATATTCTGCTCCACTTTGCCGTGTAATCTTCATCTGTAGCTGGATACACTGCAATCGACGCAGACAAAGAAAACGGTTCTCCTTCTTTCAATATCAACTTCTCGCGACTTCTTTCAATTATTTCCACTCTTCCTGGTTCCGTCATTAGATAAATGTTCTTTTTGATTCTTGCTGTTCTTCCTGTTTTGATGTGTCTCCAAATACATTCATATTCTCCTTCGTCTGCTTGAGAGAAATTAAAAATTTTGAGTTTTGCTATCATTTGCTTTCCATTCAAACGCATTGCATTTACAGCCTGAAAAATGTGATTGCGTTGGACTTGAACTAAGTCAGAGTGTCTGATAATATTAAGATAACATTTCAAAAAAAAGTCAACGCTAAGCATAAAAAAATGAACAAGTTGACGTTTTTACTTCAACAATTAGAATTTCCAATAAACATTCTTGAAAACGACTCACAGTTGGATTTGTCCTGTTTTGTTGTCTGGGTGGTACGATATAAACTTTATCTTGAAATAATTTCGAAGAACTTCCAATATGCTGAAGATAACACAAAATAGTGTTATTCAAGCCAACTTGCAAATAACTGTTTCCTTTTTCCCAGTATAAGTTGATATTTTCGTCCTAAATTTGAATATTTTAACATTTACTTGAAGTTGACTTGTTTACTGTGAACTCTGCGTCCAGTAGAAAAACATTCCATAATGTGGCAAAACAAAACAAAAAAATAGCAGAACTGTTCATTCCCCGTAGAGTTTCACAATAACTTTACGAAGTATGAGCAAAGGTGTAGAACATAAAGATGGTTTTTCACCAAGAGTGTAAGATGGAGTTCAATTCACAACTTTACTGATAACAATTAATACTCCCGAGTTGTAAATGGGGTTGTTTGTGGAAAAATGCTCTGCTTTCCTTCCTCATCAAACCAAACATTCAGTACTGCCGAACAGTTTAAAATTATTAGCAAAATTAAACTTTATTAGTGGGATTCGAAAAGATCGTAAAAATAGAAAAGTTTTTTACAGGTTGTCCCACTCGTCGTATGCAGAATTCGGTTGATACTCTTCTTCGTTGGTTGGCTTTTTCTTCAAAGCAATTTGATTCTGAAAAATGCTGTGAACAAACTTGTGGGAAACCGCATAAAGTTAACCTGTTCACGCTCAAATTGCCAACTCTCAAAATCACGAAGAGTCACTTGGACGTATGAAGTGACATAGTGCTGCTCCTCAGTTCTTTGGTATTTTTGGAGAAGGTCCAGAGCCAATTCTTTGAGTTCAGCAAGGTTTAGGGCCTCACATTCTCCCACCAACCTAAGAAAAATAACAACTTTAGAACTCATTCGGCAAACTTGCTTGGCGAGATCGTCCGGCTTGCTGGGAAGGGCCAACGACGGAACAAACTTTTCCTTCTTGAGACGAAGATAAGCCAATATGTGGCGGAAACACTTGGCGTCGCGGTCCAAGTAGTAGTTTCCTCCCTTGTCAGTCGCAATTGGTTTCAGAGTCCCCGGCTTGAACCATTCGGCGAGTTTTGATCTTGGGTCCGCCAACAGATCCGTACGACGCACCTCAAATTGTTGTGTTGTACCTGCTGACAATTCCAATTTCTCACGGTGTACTTCTTCCCGCCAACATTAATGTTAAGAATATCGTCGGCATGTCTTGGACGAGACATTTTCAAGAGCTACTTGATGATTTAACCTGAAATTCAAACATAGAAAAATCAGAACAACTAGTGAGCAAAATGAGCAAGATCTGAAAGCAGAATAGTATTTATATGCGCCTAGTAGTACCGGAAACTATTTGTATGTCCAGTGGAAAGAAAAACTATTTCCGGCATTGTATGCCAATTTTCCGAAGGTAATTTGTCCTTCGACCGGAACATACTACTTATTATTTCTCTCAAAAGTATCAGTTGCCTGGTTAGGGAAAAACTACTTGAAGTTTTTTTGGAAACTGAATGTTATTATGTTGTGCACTAAAACACAGAAAACCGGAAGAACATAAGGAAGAACAAGCAGCATTTGAGAAAAAGTACACTTCCAATAAGTGTTGGGACGGAGAGAACATTATAATATAACTCGAGTTCTGTGCTCACTCGTGTGCATGCATGCACCTCTTCTTGTCGCCGTCTCTCGTTTTTCTTCTCCTTCCAACGGACCACTGGCCACTTTTGCCGTCGATCAAGAAATAATTGTTTCCTGACGAAGAATACGCCTCCGTTTACCTGAAGCATTCTTTCAAGAAAAGTATCAGGCTTTATTCAGAGAATTTGAGCTATCCGGGGGAGGCAAATAACATATTGTAAAAAGGAAAAAAGAAAAAGCCAAAAAACAAGAGAGACAGATTATCGTAGTTCAAAATCCACTGAATTTCCCTTGGAGCTGTACGAAGTCCTCTGCATAACGACTCTCTGCAAAATATGCTTCAGTGAACACAAGTCAATTGGTTCAGGAAGAAATGGTGAGGGGTTCAGTTCACCTACGTTTCTATGGCCTTCTTCCCTGGAATCCTTGTAAGCAATTAATGGCGCCAGTGGCGATCGTCTACAAGATTATTGGTGAATAAGAAGAATATGAAAGAAAGTGAGCGATGAGGAAGCAACAGTTCAAATGTCTCACCTCATACTGGATCCTCCGACGTCAATCAAGTCGGTTTCAGTGTTCTTCCGCACGTTGACGTACAAATCACGTGTATTCTGCGGATGTTGGGCTGAAAGTGATGATGGTTAATGGGTTTGGTGACAGAACTGTCAGGTCTCCAGGAATACTAAGCATGATTAATGGGAACACGTATTTTTTGTAAAAACTAGTACAAATGAATACGTTTTTTTCCCAGAAGTATGAAAAAAAACGATATATTTGAAAGTTACGTTTCTGCCATCGTCTGTTCTGTAGTTGTTGTCTGGAAACAGGTTGTCGCTCAATTTCCGCATCATAATCATCTGCAGCAGCATTGTGAGAAACCTGGACAAATTAGAAAATGAAATTAATTTCAAAAGATGTTTCCATTAACCTTAGGTCTCATCGAAACTTTCACAGTTTGATGATGTGAGCCAGGAGTACTTTCTCTCGGTGGGCACTGGCAATACCCTCCGTCTTTTCCAGGTTGTCCTCTTCTTCCAGGCACTCCTCTCAATCCATATTCTCCAGCATCTCCTTGATCTCCAACCGGTCCGGGGAATCCTTCAAGGCCAGGTGGTGCGGGTTTTCCGTTATTTCCTGGATCTCCTCTAGCACCTGGCAATCCAACTGGTCCTGGAGAACCTTTAGTTCCGGGTAACCCATTAAGCTGCACAAAGTCTTGACCAGCTTCTCCTGGATCTCCTTTGTGACCCGTCCTTCCAGATTGACCTCTAGCACCAGGAGAACCAACAGTGCCGGGTTCATTGGTTCCTGGTTGGCCAGGTTCTCCCGGTATTCCAGGTCTTCCAGGTTCTCCAGATTCTCCTCTCAGTCCGTCTTCTCCCGGAGGTCCTTGAGGGCATGGTGGACATTCTGGTTCATCTACTTGATAAATTCCGTCAGTTCCATCCTTTCCAGGTTCTCCAGAATTTCCGTCTATTGGGCTGGAACCATCATCACCAGGTGGTCCACGTGGTCCTTTTGGACACTCAATTACAGTGCAATCTTCAATTTTTAAATTCCTTTGCAATTACTGAAAACTTCATAGCTCACCACAAATCTTTGGTTCTTCAAAATGAGCTTTCCTCTGGGTGCCGCCCCCGTTTCCGTTTCCACTTCTCCATCGATTTTGTTGCCTTCTCCAAGCTTGGCGGGATGTTCGCAAATGTTCATCTTCTACGTGCAGCAATTCTGATTCGGTATCTGCTCTTAGCACCTGAAAACCAACAGTTTATAACCTTGAACATGTGAAATTGAAACCTCAAACCCTCTAGCGTGATTGGAAAGTCTCAACGACACATTTCCAATTTTTAAGCCCACGAAAATGTATACAGATGTCGACGCAATTATAAGAAAAATGGATACGCAAGAAGCAAATCTTGATGCTTTTTCAATCCATTCATCCCGTTCCACTGGTTTTTTTCTCATCTAAATTTTTAATTAAAAACAAAACTAACAACTCGAGGGAAAAAAAGATGGAAAGCTTCAGATTTTGTGGGATTTCAAAAGGTTATTTGGAAAGTGATATTTAATTTAGAAAATATCATTTACGCAAGAAATGACAATCACCGGTTTGAAACTGAAATGTAAACGAGAATAAATTTGGAAAAGGTTGTGTGGCAGAAACATGGAAAGGAACGGCTTGCATTTCTCTTTCTCAATTAGCTACAGGGTAGGTCCCGATAGAAAATTGGTCGACAGCCAGGCAACACACTACTACAAACGTATCATGGAAAGAAGGCGAAGACGAGCGAATGACAGAAAGTCATCCAATCGAAACTCAAATTATTGTTTAATAATGCCGACCAAACCTCTCCCTCCTTCTCTACCTTACCGTGCTTTCTTCCTTTTGTGGTTTCGTCGTCTTCGTCGTCTTCGGTGTCATCCTTCAAAAAGAGGGACGAGGTTGGTTGAAAGTGAGAAGGCACTGCAGTCTGTTTCTCCAATGGTCACATGTTCAAGAGCTATTGTCTGGAAAGGGCGTGTGGGCGAGAGTCGAGAAGTTCCTTCAAAAAACACGTAAAGTTGGGAGTCAAGGTTGAAGTAGTCTGAAATGGTAATGACGATCAAAAATTAATTCTCATGTAATAGACCTCTCGTAAAAATGACGGTGAATTTTCAATTCTTGACCACTCCAAATGTTTCCAGTTTCCCTTGAAGATGTACAAAGGGAAACTGAACAAAACAAAAGAAGTAGAAGATTTAATAACCATAGGTTTGATCATTTGATATCAAGGCAAAACTGTACGAGAGTCATTGTTCTTCAGCCACTGCTCTCTTTTCCTTTTCTCCCTCTCAATTACCGTGTTGCCGACTCTTCTAGTACTTCAAAACCGATAGCACAATAAGCTCTCTAACTTGCGCTTCCTATACAAACTGTAATGTTATCCGATCTTCTTCGCGCACTTATACTCTTTCCCTCCGTGCCTACTCTCCTCATATAATTCGGAGCTTGTTTGTGAGTAATGAAGAGGGCGCTTGTAGGTGGGGCCTATAAAGAGGTGTGGTCAAAACGGAGCGCTGCTCACAAAACAGTGAGAAGATCCCCTCTTGAGAGCCGTGCGCATTTCACTGCTGATATTATGTACACATTCGGTGTGCGGATATGATCGCTTTCCTGTCTTTGTTCACTTCTGCTACTGGTTATTTGGTACGTGGGCCCTTCGAATGATCCCTTGTTAAGTAGTGGTGCCGCTCTTATCAGAAAAAAATCGAATAAGAGTTGTACATTACTTATCAAGGTAGATTTCGAACAAAGATTTGGTTTGATTTCACTTTATTATGTAGTTCAATGTTACGGTTCGTTCATTTAGAAATCATTCATTGGCATGTTCTTAGAGAATGCCCTGCTCTGTCTCCGATTGTGCTGAATTGGTCTGAAAGAACGGGTAGTTAGGCCGGAAGATCCTCTTGAAGTGTGTGATGCATATGAAGTCGCAGTGGATGCACGACGCACTGAAATTCTCAGGATAATTTGTAAAAGCAACAGTTAACGCTTACAGGGTGGTCGCAGAAGTCTGACTTCTGGTTGCACATATGGTTCCCCCAAGATATCCAATTTCTGAAAAAAGCGGAACATAATTTATATTCACAGGCTGCTTGGAAATTGTTAGTCCAGTTACCTCATCTTGTAGATCCACCGAAAAATCATCTCTTGTACTCGGTTGATGTCCTCGAACCGATTGAGGCGCTTCACCTAAAAGTGTTTTTTAATTTCCAATTATCTCTTTACAATAAAGAAAAATGACTTTGCCACGGACTCGGTTCGAATCCGCGATCGGTTTTACCCGAATGAGTTCAGAAGACTCACGCCTTTGACTACTCGGCTATTCTGAAAGCGTACCATGTTGTTTATGTGACAACGGTTTACAACCTTTCTCTTTGCTCTGGCTCATAAATTCGGTAGCTTTAAAAGAAAGGGAACACCTGTTTGAGTTTTACAATGGCTAGTGGGGCTCAGAAAGGAGTGCGCGAATTATCAAATTTATGATTATGAGCGAACCAACGGAAACCCGTAAACCGTTATCTTGCTAACAACAAGGCACGTTTTTGCTGCCACGGTGTCCAAGAGGTCAAAGGTCTAAGGACTCTTATGAACTCATTTGGGTAATACCGATTGCGGGTTTGAATCCCGTCCGTGGCAATCTTTTTTTGTGCATTGTTTGTTATTGCCACAGTTCCAACTGTGTTCTATGGTTTATTTTGATCACTTTCGAAAGTACCTGCATCAAAGATATCCACATTTTCGAAATTTTTATTGTCTTTGAGCGCCTGCAGTTTGGGAGCTTTTTTAATTGCACTGTGACTGAACACTGATATCCTTCTGAAAATTTTTCAAAAAGTTAAACTCAAAAACATAATAAATTACTTGTCCAGGTTGATACTTCTAATATCGATGCTATTCTGAGAACGTAGATATTTCTCCATAGTTTCCCTATCACAGATTGCATATCTTCT
The DNA here is from genome assembly GCA_900536345.3 of Caenorhabditis sp. 39 LS-2015. Taxonomy (NCBI): domain Eukaryota; kingdom Metazoa; phylum Nematoda; class Chromadorea; order Rhabditida; family Rhabditidae; genus Caenorhabditis; species Caenorhabditis waitukubuli. The sequence continues at coordinate 89,640 of LR573872.1, read as the reverse complement.
TTTATTCCTATTATCTGAGTACTCAAACTCAAACTTCTGTTGATAGAAACTGTCATCCGGCTCAGGAGGGTCTTTTGACAAAACAGAGGTGGTCACCAATTTGAACAAGAACACAAACATCTCCATCAAAGTGACACAGCTGCAGCCCATGAACAATGAGCTTGCTCCTCCGAGGAAACCTGTAAACAACAGTGACGTTGAGGAAATTGATATATTCCACGTGCGGCGACTTACACAAAATATCAATAAGAGTTGATTTCCTGGTTTCGTACATATATGTGACTGTTGGCAGGACTGTAAATGTGATTCCAACTAATGAAGATTGTTGGCGAGACTCTGAGTATGATACTTTGTATCTCCGTTCATAGCACGCTGGTTGACATGGATGACCTCAACATAAAAACAGTTTAAAAACAATTTGTAAACGCATACTGTTCTGCTGATCTGTTTTTTTGCCAGTTACATTATATCGCAACTCTTCACACCCTCTCAATGTGTAAATGTCATTAGGCAACATATTATCGGGAATCCACGGAACTTCAGTAAAATTTCCAAAGCATGGAGCTCTTTTCAAATTGAGTCGTTCAATCTGAAACATGACTTTGTTTGAAACTATGATTCTTTTGTATTTGACCACAAAAAATACAAAAGAAATACTTGCCCACTTGAGAAACTTTCAGCTGAATCCGATGATGTTTATGGCTTTCGGGACGCAAGTGAAATACGTCTTTCTCTGTTCCATGTTTGAAAAATAACTCTAAGACACAAATTTGAAGCAACTATGTCAGAAAAGCTGACTCACCTTGAGTTTTCAATCGAATTTTCACTTTTGTCGCGAACCGTAACGCCAAGCAATGCATGTCAGCCTCCCTACACGTCAATTCGCCATTTTCAACTATAACATCATTGCATATAATTCTGCAAGCAAAGTAGTCGTTATGTGTGAAATATTTCTTCTATTTTAGACGTTACCTTTGTTGCGAACAAAGATCGATATCATTCTTGAATTGTTTATCAGTTGTTTCATTTATTCGCATAAAACTCGGTTGTTGGGAATACGACCTGATCTGTATACCGCACTGCAATCAAACAACTCACGATTTACTATGACAATCTAGGAAAATCAATGCCGGACACGAGCGGCCTATTAATAAGTTTCAAGTGATAAGCGCCTTAAAAGGGTAACAAATCGGATCACTCACCACCATCATGTAGAAAACCAAGCAAGTGGTGACGACTAGACACCAGAAAATTAAAGATGGACAATTCCGAGAGTTGAAAACTCGGATCTGAAAAGGATTTTTGTTTTTTAAATCAGGATATGGATGAGAAGAGGCTTGGCAGTACAAAAAGTTCTTACCATCCCATGAAAAGTGGTTAAGTTTGTATATTCATCACACCCGTCATGACCCGCACGGAAATAATGATTTGTTAAATACTCGTAAAGTTCTTCATCCTCTATAAAATTGTCTTCGTCGTCATAGGCAGCAACTGTATCCGGGTCATCACTATCTAAAAGTTTCAAAAGTTTCAAAAGAATCAAAACACAAAAATCTAAAATGCAAAACTAAATTCATAAAAGTGAACCGAAAAAATCAAAAAAAAAAACTATCAGTACAAAAAACTGTCTCACATTAAATTGTTTTACACTAAGCAGTAGGTCATAATTTATTTGAAAAAACTTACAAAGTGGACCTGGATCTTGACTTTGAAAGCGCAAGTCACTGCCAGTCAACGAGAACCTCGTCATTAGTCTCTAATGATAAGCGCACTTTCTTATCGCACATGTTTCCTGTGTTTATCACTTTTTTCTGTGTTTCTGTGTGTTTCAATTTGCTTCCACTATTCATGCAAATGAATTCATTGACGACACAAAACGCAATTGAACAAAAAAGAACTAGAAAGAAACATTTAGAGAATTTATGGAGATGGTGATTTCTGAATTGGTCTTTGAGTGTTATCAGTATTATCAGATTCAATTGAGACAGTCGCGAGATTCTCCTGGAAGAACTGCATTGATGTTCAAGATTCCGATATCGAAAGTCTTCGCTGGAGTTTCTCCCTCCGTGATGAAATCGTCTGGGATCACAATTTCAACTTTTCTCCAGCACTCCTAAAACAATTTTCTTTCCACTTTTATCCATTTGTCAACTTACAATTGCCTCGTCATGGCAGTTGTGATAGATGTTGAGTTTTGGGTCAATCTTAGTCCACTCGGTGTCATTTCCGGACAACTCAAACTCTCCGTTTTTGTTGCTCAATCCCTCGGACATGAGAGTGTCCTTGACTGCAAATGCAAAATAAATTCCCAATTGAGAAGAAGAGACAACTCACTGGGATCCACTTCATAGAGCTTCAGTCTTGCCTTCTCGTATCCTTTGCCGTCACACAGCAACTTTCCCTTGACAGCCGTCGATTGCACTTTTCTCAGTTGTGGCAGCTTTGGAAGGATATCCGGAAGTGGAACAGCAATGCAGAGAAGCGGAAGAAGAATCAAGAAGATGTAGTTCATTCTCAAACGCAAAAATGAAGAATTAAGAAGTTAAGTAAAAGAAATATAACGCGAATTTTGTTGAAAAAACATGACACCGGTAAACTTTATATACTCAAATGTATCATCATTTCCGGATAAGTCAACAATACAACTATGACTAATTCAACATTTCACAATACTACTGAAAATCAGATCAGTTAGTCAGTCATCTTCAGGTCAACTAAATGAGAAGAAATGAAGCGACGTTTCAATGTCAAATAATAAAAACTTCGGCGGTGTCGCTGCCCAACGGTAGTTTATTACAACGAGACAAAGCAGAAAAGACGACCAATTTTCATGGCCACTCGGAAGATTTCTTTTTGTGTGCGATGCATACTACCCATTCTCTGATCGAAAGTTCAGAGTGTTGTTGAGTTACAGTTGCCAACCTTTGCCAACCATCGGCAAATTGGCCGGAAATTTAAACGCACAAAATCAGGATTTGGGGAAATAGTGTTGGTATATTTGAAGCGTTTATTCGGAAAAGGGATGGAACATCAAAGATCATCGTGTCAACTTTTTTGAACATTTTGTCTCAAAATTGACTTCAAGTTAGTCGTCGGCGCAATGGACACAGTGACATCCTCCTTGGCGATCAACGCTATCACTTTCCTTTCTGCTCCTGAAATATTCGACTTTTCTTCTCTGACATATTTCATGAGTCCCATACCCAAATCACATTCGAAAGCATCCCGAGCACTGCTAGCACATGTTGTCTTATAAATTATCACCAACTTGTCAACTTTCGCAGGTCCTGGATCACGGACAATCTGAAAAGATGTTTTTCCGTAGGAAGAACTGTGTTGGTTTCTGTTCCGGCCACTCCCAACATTCCATTTAACCGATGAATGGGAATACGTCAAAACTAGTTTTGTAAAGTAGGAATCAAAATTTTTGCCAGTTCTTTTCCCAAATCATAACCAACCTGTAGCCGTTGCGCATTGCCAGGTTCTAAGAGAGTGTAAACTGGAGACACGCGGAAGAGTTCGTTATCACTGCACTTTATCTTCACAGCAATTCTAAAATGGTGAACTTTTACACTTTAAAAGTGTGATCAAATAATATATTGAGTATTATGATCAAACAAACCTGTGACTACTTCCGTTTACCATCATGTGCCTGGAGGCGCCACCCATCGATGTTGGGAAATAGGCAATCTTAAAAAAAGCTGATTGATGTTTGTACACATTTATAACGCACAAATTTTACCTTAGGAGTGATAAAAAGGTTATGATCATCAAAATCATAAAGCATTTCCGGTTGTTGGTCAATTTTTAAAATTTAGCACCAACTGACGTTGAGCTGAAATTTTATAATTTTTTAGGTGTTCACGAAATCTGTTGGGGAATTTGTATGAAGGAAATGCTCGTTCCCAATAAAAATGAGCCAGATGTGTGGGCGTGGATAACGTAAGATATTGGTGAGGGCCCAGGCAGCCATCAACAAAAACTGGAATGGCATATAAAAAGGAGAAAAGAGCTGACGAATAACAAGAAGACGGAGATAGATAACCTTCGGCTTCTGGCTGGCAAATGAGATGCTAGATGGACGATTTCCGGGAAGAAATTGGAAAAGGAACAGGGAATAGGGTCCAGAAAGAGAAACAAGAAATGATGGGGAGAAAACAATTAGGGAGCAGCAAGGTTTGAATCTGGATGCTGGTGCTGGTTTATGACGACGAAACCTTTGAAGTTTGACTCCATAATTTTGCAAAAGTGAGTGAGTGAGCAACTTTGACACGGAATTTGTCTTTTGTTTTTGTTGCTTCTGTTTCTGCGGTTTTAAACTTGCCATTTTTTGTTTCTTCCAGAAGATTTTCAAAATGGACAGAAAAATGACCGAAAACTTGAAGAAAAACAAGTTGGAGAAAATTGTCCAATTGCCCAAAATGGAGAAACCCATGCTGGTTTCTCTAAATAAAGAATATTAAATGGTGCCGAATATTATTCCACTGGGAGTAATGGTCTTTCGGAAAAGTTGACAAATTCCAACAAAATGTGTCCACAGCGTCTCTTACCCGATTCTTTTCATTGGAAGAGTCCGTCAGTCGGGAGCCTCCCTCTTCCTCCGTTTCTCCCCTTTTTTTCTCTCATCTTCTATGACTCGGAGCTCTTCAACGACGACCCACGACGACAGAACAATAGCGGGATGCGACTGACAAAAACACACTCGTCTTAACACTTTGTCGCCTGGCTTTCATTTGTTGAGGGTGGAATTTCGAAGTGTTGTGTTGAATAAGAAACTAGAGTTCTGAATTTTGAACAGAGTTGGAAATCCAAAGATCGGAGAAAACAACAAAGGAACTGTTCTTGCATGAGCAGCCGAAACTTGAACGCAACGCAATAGGTTCGAACCAACCATGTACAGTTCTTCGAATTGGTGCATGATCACCTTACAATGTTCATTTTTAAGAGAAATTTAACCCTAACTGGCCAACCGAGTGTTTTCAATTTGTTTCAGTTTTGGGAATAACATTGGCGCCGTTCAGCTGTTAGTTCAGGCTGTGTAATGTCTAGAACAAATCTTATCTGTTGTGACACCGCACGATTATCGAAAGATATCCACGCCTTCCTTATTGTGTTCTTATCTCCCCCTTTCGTCAAACACATGCGTCCAGGGTCTTTTGAGAGGATATCCTTTGTTAAACTGTTCAATCTGTTCAACTGTGCTAATCTGAACAGTTGCAACGCAATGAGAACTTGAATCGACAAGTTGATTTTGAATTGTAACCGACCAATAAATAGTTGCAGATCACAAATTGGTTGTCGTCGTTTCCATTTATCTGCCTCGTCGTCCTTCTGTCCGTTTCTCTCGTTTACCCATTGCGGCCATCGTCGCCAGGCGGCTACCCTTTGAACTTCAACCTAGTTACAAATTAGTTCTGACATTACAAATTTTCATTTCTAATTTGCCTTCTAAAAAAGTTACTCACGTTTAAAAATGGTTATGAAAACGCGTGATTGATCGATGCCAGCATACCGTCCTCCTAATATACTCCTTCGCGTGTTTTCTTTTATGACCACTTGGATTATCAAGTAACAAATCAGACAGACAACTGTATGATTGATTTATCAGTCGTGTGGGTACTCAACCTTATTACATTTTCATCCTCCAAAAATGTCTTTTCTCTTACAATTCATTTCCGCCATGCCGACAATTCCTTGCTAGTTTTCAATTGAACTTTGTTCATTCTTCAATACCCTTCTTCCTCTTATCTTTGGGTGTTTTTCGTTTTCTCTTATTGATAATCAGATAAGCCATTCCGATCTGTCCATCCTAGGGCCTCACTTTTCAAACAAATGGGAACTGAGGCCGGCAGAAGCGATGGGGCAATGCCCGAATTGCAACGATCTTCACGCATGGGTAGTATGCGACGGTTCATGAATGTAAGTCCAGTTATTATAATGTTACTTTATAATAGTTCATCATTTTGTTCTGTTCAGAGCAGTATTCGAAGAACAAAAAAAGTGTTTGGAATTGATGTGGAAGATGAAGAAAAAGCACCGATGGGAGAAACAACTATGGTGTTTCAAAATCTGAGAGATTTACAAATACACAATTTTAATAGGAACGGAACAGTCACATTGGTAAGTTTTTTAATCTTGCCAAAATTGATTTTTTGAACTGATAGTTCATTTTCAAACTTTGATTTACAAAAGTCAAATGACCAGATCTAATTAACACGCCTGATAGCTTTCAATCCTCTAAGTATGAGTATAAATGCTTCAAATCAAATTAGTCGTTTTGCAAGTTCAGACAACAATGGTGCACGTTTTGCATGAAAAGGTATTTTTTCAAAACTAGTACCAATGTGTTTTTTGAACTTTTAAAGTACTAAGAAATCGGCAGTTATTCGGATTGATAATTAGCATAATTTTACAATATTATTGAAAAAAAAACTTATTCGTCTAGTTTTCCATTTTCCAACTTTCAATTTTAATATTATTTTTCAGAGCAGGGTATCTACAGCGCATTACGAAGTTATGACAACAGTTTCTCATGACAAAATATTTCCAAGACTGACACCAATTATTCCTCTACCTACATGTCCTCTTATCAAGTCAGTTATTATTATTTTCTCTTTTCTTAACCGCATTTTCAGATATTTTCCAAAAGAAGGGAAAGGTCATGATGTCAAATCACGATTAAACAGTTTTGAAAGAAAAAGAAGGTAAACTTTTGATTTTCGAAAATATTCTTGAATCCACACATCAGGTCACACCACATATTTGGAGTAGACCATCACGCTAAGGAACAGCTATTCTGTCCTCTTCAAGCATCTCAAATCGAACTATCTTTTCGAACACAAATGAAAACGGATATAGTGATCAGAGTACAGGCACCAAACGGAGAAGTCAGTGGGTATATCAACCCTGAAACAACTACCTATACAACATTTACACCTTCAAATGTAAGTTTTTTAGTAAACTAAGAAATTCTTCAAGAACTAATTTGAAATTGAAGATTGGTTGTGGTCACGGGAAATGGTTAATCCACGTGGCACGTCGAAGAGGTTGTAAGTTTCATCATGGGTCCACAAAAGTGTTGAATCTTGTTGGGCAAGGTGAGTTATTAAAGGAATCTATTTTGAGACATGCGTTTTGTTTAGGAATTCTTTACTTTGAAGTGGACAGCGATGGAAGACTCCGGGAGGTCGAAAAACTTTGGCTTGATTGTTTGAATTAATAAGATGAAAACCAAAATTGATGAACATACAACTAATAGGCGAACATTGTGTCGGTTGCTATTACAAGCTTTACTTTCTTTGATTTTTTTGTGATTTTATTTGATTGCTTTAAAAATAAACTGTGAATTGAGAATTATCAAATAAGCAATTTTTATTAAAGCGTTTTTATCCAAAAATTTAAGAATTAATCAAAAATATGAATACGTTGCCCCTTCGCATCGCGTACAACTTGCACTTTCGGCCGCCGTGCCGTTCGTTCCTCTTCCTGCGCGCGAGCGACCGATTGATATATGATACGTGCCGACGATAAGAAAGTTATCCAGTATTAATACTCGTATTTCTACTTTTAATAATACCTCAGATTTATAAGTTTTTGTTTAGCTTCTCTATTAGATTACTCAAATGCAAGAATCAAAGATCACAAACTTTCATGGATGTTCGCCGGGAGTTTTTTTGCTAATTCCAATTGAAGCTAGCCATTTTATCCTAACACTCTACCAAATTATCCGTCAGGCGCACCATCATCATCTTTCTCGTTCTTCTTTCTATCTTTTTTGGCGACTTCTTCAGCAGTGTCTTGCGCGCCAATGTTGCTGGTCTGCTGGGCCAATCACTAACCCCCCACAAGTCAATTCGCGCATCTTTCGCTTCCTATCATTGCCCGTTTTCTCTCCAATTCCGTTGATCTTCTTCTCCTTCTTTCTTTCTACTCCCCACTAACATTTTCCCTACACATCGATTAGACACATTCTGAATCTCCCTGCCGATGACGGACGAGGGGCCGGAAAAAGAAAAAGAAGTTGACCGCTGTGTGTCGGTCTCCCTCAGCCATCCACCCATCCATCCAACCCATGATCACCTTCTTATCACTTTTGTTTTTTCTGTGTTTGGAATTTCGAGTTGACAAGATGAACTGGTTTGATACGGAGAGGAGGAAAAACGTATGGAACTGACTGAGGCGGATGAGGTGACATTTTCAATTAATAGGCAATCAGTTACTCAAGATAGCCATCTCACGGATGGAAAACGCTTCACACCCATTTTCCCCTTTTCTTCAACCACTTTTCTTTTTAAACTGAATTATACGTTAGTTGTTTCCGGGACTGAAGCTATTTCTTTTCATAGGTTAAACTAACTTAAACTAAACAAACTCTCATTGCCATTACCGTAGTATAGGGTGTACCACATCAAAGAAACAATGGCGAGACCTTTCTTTTTGCCGTAACATGTGCACCACATCCGGAAACTCACAGATGTCTTATTCTTATTCAAAGTTTGGTTTTGTCGAGGAATATCGATGAGGAAAGGGCGGAAGAGAAGAAGAAGGTTTGGCTATTTGTGTCATCCACCGGAGCGGACACAATCCGAACATCTGGCACGTCTTTCGTCGTCTCAATTTGACGCTCGTTCACTTTTTACTTCTTTTTACTGGCGCTCCGTTCCAAGAGCAACATGTGCGTCAATTTCGATTCCCTAATTATCAAATTGCTCTTTCTCTCCCTGTCTCTCCGTCTACCGTTCTATCTGTTCATACTCATTCACACCCATTATACCTAATGGTCCTTTTGCATCGGAACTTTTTGATTTGAATGTGCGCGGACCAAAGTAAAAGCTGACCAATCCGACCCGACTCCGCCAATTTGTTACATGTGGCTGTGCAAAGGCAGTAATTTATAACTTGGGCAGAACCGCGCACCGCGCGAGTTAGCACCATTCCAAAGATAAATCTTTTTCCTGACTGACTGGTTCCATATCGTGTACATGTGTCCTTTCAAATCTGTTTCTTTTCTGTTTGTGTTATGGTTAACGTGACTCATTTTAGGGTATCGAATGTGTGCCGTTGTGTGATAAGAGATGAAGTCGTTATTAGTCCTTGTTCTTATTTTGAGTTTAAAATACTCAGAACAGGGAATAACAAATTACTATCGAGGTATGAATAAACTCCAATTTTTTGGGAAAAAAAGTGAGAAATTCTAGAAAACATTCCCCGGTTTAAGCACCGACACAATGAACGACACGAAGTCTATCTTGGTGATATCGTAAGTCACTTTCTGAAATTATTCGAAGCATCTTGAAAAAAATTTGAACTTGGCAGGTCAATCTTGACTGTGCAACTCATCCTACAAAACTTCACACATCTGTGGAATGGTTCCGGAATGAAAAGATGCTCAAAGACGAGAATATTGATATTGGAAGAATACGGAAAGACAATGTTAAGATGATGCTTCATCTCAGTCATATCGACGTTTCTGATCAGGTATTCAAGCAAAAGTTGTGCGTCAAAAGAAAACAGATTCCATATTTCAGGGACTCTGGTCATGCCGTGTTCACAATGCATATGGTCAGATAACCCGAAACTTCACAATAGAGGTTATTGGTGGGTGACTTTATAATAGCGTGTGTTTTTGAATGGATTTGGAATTCTCTGCTTTTTTGCTTAAATTTTTCATTTTCCATTTTGTCTTGCATGGTGTGGTTCAGATTTCTGTGACTTCTTCCTGATTCCCGACATTTCTCGCAGTACGATTCCTATGGAATGTGTTTGCTTGTGGTGGTACAACAAGGAAGCCAAGCGACCAGATGTGGATTTTCGTACAGCTAATTATGATAATTGTAACAAGTATTCTTCACGAATGATTGTGAGAGCTCGGAAACCACTCTCAAAAATTCCATGTTTTGATGATGATTGCAAGGATTCCAACATAACGTTGCCAATAATCGACATGGATGCCTTAAACAAAGTAGAAGACGACGAAGAAGAAGACCCACATGTGAAACGAGTTGTATTGCAAAAGGATAACATGATTGTACCCGTGCATGACAGCTCTGATATTCTTCCAATTCTTAGTAAGTCAATTTTCAGATCCCCTAAAATTGTTCGATTGGCTCACTGAGCATCGAACATTTGATGTTACTCACTTACTTCCCAAACTGTTGCCACCGGCAGAAATGCGGAGAGTGAAAAATCAATTAAGAGGATGGGAAAAGCTGACAAATGAAGAGAAGATAGCTAGGGCTAGACATATTCTCAGAATTAGACAAATCAACCGAGCGATGGGTATGACTAGAATAAATTTGATTTTTAATGCATTACAGAAGAAAACTCGCTACAAATGCTCACTTCAGGAACCGAGTTCGTCAATACGGATGACGACGATGACGATGATGACGGAGACTATAACCCAACAAAACCAGTTTCCCCGGATGCAGACTTGACAGAATTGAACATCACTGCTCTCGAACCACCAAACTTCAGGGGCCCAAACAACACCTACATTAACAATGAAACTCATGCACTTCCGGCTGGGAGAACTTTAAAACTTGTTTGCCGGCCACATGGATATCCAGAACCAAGCATTGTTTGGTTCAAAGATGGAATTATGCTCAACAAAGACAGTGTGAGAAGCGGAGGCTATGAATATAAGTTCAAAAAATGGTCGTTGGAATTGGAAGACGCTCTCGAAACGGACTCGGGAGACTTTCACTGTGAAGCTTTTAACAAAGTTGGCAACTCACAGAAGTACTTCCATGTCATAATTGTGAATCGAATGAGGAGTCCACCCATCATTGTCCCCAACATTCTCAACAATCAATCGGTTAATGTCAATGACACAGCCTATTTTCATTGCAAAGTTGTCTCGGATCTGGTTCCCCATATCATGTGGGTCCGTATCAACAGAGTCAATGGTTCCTACAGCTACTACAACACAACAGCAAAAGAATTTATGTTCAATTACACCGAGATGGAGACTTTTGACGTAAGAGATTGATTCATGTTCTCATCCATCTTCAAATTCTTTTTCTAGAAAGCACATGTTCATCACGTTGGTGATGAATCAACGCTCACTATCTTCAATGTTTCGCTGGACGATCAAGGGATCTATGCGTGTCTTAGTGGAAACTCGTTGGGATTGGTGATATAAAAATATTTTTAAAAAGTAAATTAAAATGTTTCAGACAATGGCAAATGCAACTTTAACTGTGAACGAGTTTATGGCTATACATCTTCTAACTGGAGATGAACCGAGACCTGCTGACACTTGGAGTTTCTCAGCAATGATGTTCACTGCAACACTTATATTCCTTCTGATAGCAATCACACTGCTTGGAATCTACGTTCTGCTTTACAAACTGAGTTCCCAAAATAAGGGACTATTGCTCGAGGACACAGTCGGTTTAGTAGCAAAGAAAAAAAGAGTGGTAGTTAGTAAACGGCCAATGGGAGATGGCGAGAATGACTCGGAAGATGGCCCATCTCCATATCAAATTCAAATTATTGAGACGCCATTGACAAAAAAAGAAGCAGCAAAGAAGCAGAGAAAACGAATGAATTCGGATAACACAGTACTCTCCGAGTATGAAGTGGATTGTGATCCGAACTGGGAGATCGATCGGGACAAGTAAGTCAAACCAGTAGATATAGATGGGAAAATCAGTTAAAAAACAGAGAAACAAAATGAATTTACAGACTAACACTGGTCCACATGCTTGGCGAGGGAGCGTTTGGCGAAGTCTGGAAAGCAACATTAAAAGAGTCAAGCAACGATGTAACAAACAGAAAAAAACACTGAGAATCTGATTAACAAATTGAATTTAGGAGAAAGCAGTGGCAGTGAAAAAACTGAAAATGTCAGCTCACGAGAAAGAATTGATAGACTTGGTCAGCGAGATGGAAACTTTCAAAGTGATTGGGAAACACGATAACGTGCTCCGTCTGTTAGGTTGTTGTACAGGAGCTGGGCCACTTTACGTCGTCGTTGAGCTGTGCAAGTACGGAAATCTTCGAGATTTCCTCAGAGCACATAGACCAAAAGAAGAGAAAGCAAAGAAATCTAGTCAGGAATTGACAGATTACTTGGAACCCCGGAAACAGAGTGATAAGGGCGACATTGTAAGAGAGTCATAAATTTCAAAACATTTTCAAATTTTAATTTTAGGAATTAATTCCTAACCTTACTCAACGTCATTTGGTTCAATTTGCTTGGCAAGTTGCTCAAGGGATGCAGTTCATGGCGAATAAGAAAATAATACATCGAGATCTAGCCGCCCGAAATGTTCTTGTAGCAGATGGACATGTACTAAAAATATCAGATTTTGGACTTTCTCGAGATGTGCACTGCAACGATTACTACCGGTTAGCTGATTTTCATTATCAGCAAACTTATTTATTTTTCAGAAAACGTGGCAATGGGAGACTTCCAATAAAGTGGATGGCATTGGAAGCTCTGGATTCACATGTGTACACTATCGAGAGTGACGTGTAAGTAAAATCGTAGCAATGAAACTGTAGAAACAACTAATGTTCAGTTGGTCTTACGGAGTTCTTCTATGGGAAATCATGACTCTTGGTGGAACTCCCTACCCAACAATTGCAATGCCGGAACTTTATGCAAATCTCAAGGAAGGATACAGGTGATTTCAATAATTCATCTAGATCACCTGCTGGTAAAATGTGTTACAGAATGGAACCCCCTCATCTTTGCCCGGAAGAAGTCTACGATCTCATGTGCAGCTGCTGGAGAGAAAAGATGGAGGCACGGCCATCGTTTGAAACAATTGTACTATACTTGGACTGGATGCTTTCCCCGCCGTCAAATGAATTTATGTTGAATTCGCAGGAATTTCCGACAATTCAGAACAATTACTATCGCGAGAGGTCAACAGCTTCTGGGCCAGTCTCTCCAACTGGTGATCCTGCCAGAAAACGAAGAACTCGTCCGTTATCAGCACCAGTGAATCTGCCTTGGGATGTATGTTTCCAAGATTTGCTTTGCCTCGAAAAACGGTAATTTTAGACGCAGCACACCATTTGCGATGATTCCAACCCAAATCTACTCGTGACCAGCAACGACGAAAGCCATATGTATTGCAACGACAACATGCTGAAGGAACACAACTTGATGACACCGGAGCCTTCCCAACGTATTCCCTCAAACAACAATAACGAGTGCTTCCAACAACTATCCCGTTTTTAGTGTACATCCACAAAGTCGCCGACGAGAACTATGGAAATGGGTATGTTCGCCGCGAAAAACTCACTCGTGCCGTCAGTGGTGTCGCCAACCAATCTCTCGATTCGGCTCTCGGATCTCCTGCTTGGCCCTCGTATTCTAACAACAAAGCTTCGTGTCTAGGTTCGTTTTTGAGTTTTCTCAGTTGTTAATAATCAGGTATTGTGGTTTCTGGAAGACTATGAAAAAGTTATAGATGATGAGACGCAGGCATACTATTTTTCGTAGTATGTACCGATCAACAACGTGTTCAGTATGTCTAATTGTCAGTTTTATCGTTTGTTTCTGTCTTTTGTCCTGTCTGTGTTCAATCCATATGCTTAGTTTGTGTTAAGCTATTGTCCAATTAGGCTTAGAACAGAATCACACAGTTCACTTCCTTACGGAGCTGTCAAGTGTCTCGACTAATGAAAAAGCCACATAATCAGGAAAATATCGAAAAAGTGAAAAGTGCTGTTTTCAGATCCGAACCATCATTATTATAACACTAATCCTAAGATAGAATATCTTTGTTTCACATTTGATGAAACTAGTGATATGACCAGGTAGGCAGCTTTCTATTGCACATTTAAAACTGCAAAATGTTCAATCTTAGATCCCGAGACTCTGCAATATTCGAAGAGTCGTACCATCCTCACTATGCTCAAATGCATCATCCTCTTTACTCGAAAATCATAATCAAAAAGAACATGTGAGTTTCAAAACGTATGTCTTTAAACCCATTTTAAGCATTTTCATCTAAATCACTAAATTACTTTGTTGAATTCCATTTAAAATGTTTTCAATTATTTCAGGACCCCTCGCAACTTGTTGCCGACAAAAGAAACAATTGTTTAATTTTGTTTTCTTTTTTCTTTTTCTTGTGTGTGCTGCTATGATCTAGTCATTTTCGACCGGATTGCTGCTTTACTTCTTTTTTCTCTTTCTTCTTCTCCTTCTTCACAACTTTTTCTGATGCTCTCTGTTTTTGTTCACTCGACCTGTTCTATTTTGCTTTGTATGAAATTGTAATTCGAAAAAAAAGGAACAGGATGGGGACCCAATCAGTCAAAAACGTATTTATATGGAAATCAGCCGTTTTTTTTCTGAAAAAATGGAACCGAAGGTTAATTGAGTTCCAGTCATTTGTTTCTTGTTTTTGCAGCTGCATGCAAAAACTACTGCTCAAGAGTTCTCACAATTTTTTCCCATGTTCTGTGGTAAAATAAAATAAAATAAAATAAATTATCACTAGTGTATTAATTTTTTCACACTAAAATTTGAAGAATTTTCGGTTTTTTGCTGTTGAGTTTTTCATGATTGTCCTAAAAATTTTGATATCATTAATACGTGATTTTTGATAGGAGAACTAATAAATCAGAAGTCAATGGAGTTTCACCGACGGGATGCAGCTGCAGTTATGAATCAATTTTCGAGTTTTTTTGAAAACAAGTTCATTGAGATTTCTTTTTAGAAGTAATCAAGATTTTTAGTGATCACGATCTAACAAGTAAAATTCATAGAAAATTTCACTCCCACACTGTTCATAATATTTCAAAATTGATCATACTGCATCCACTTCTTTCCACCGAATACTTCTAATTACAGTGGGGGCAAGCCTGAATAAAAGCACCCCATGAACACGCTAGACATATGGCGATACGGGGGCCAGATGCACCCTTTCCTCGCACCCTCGTCCTCCGCCACCATCTTAGACACTGCCTGCTCGACGGAAACAAGGCGACAGAGGAAGAACGTTGGGGAGGGAGACGGGTCTAATTCAAATCGACGACTGTCTTGGTGAGTGACCTCTGCGTAGGCCTCCTAAATCCTTGCCACCAACTGCCTGACTGTTGTCTATGTTTGCAATTAACTTTCTTATATAAGACCTGGTCAATGTTTTGCGATACACACAACGTTTTCCAATTAAATGTGAAAGAAACGGAGGGAAACTGGTTCTTTTTCTCAATTCACAATTCATCTGACTTTTTTTTTTCAAAATTTTTTTGAAAGAGGTATTTTCACGCGAGTTGAGTGAGCATCGCGTTCTTTTCCCGCTTTTCTTTTCCTTTCCTGGTCTTTCAGTGAGCATCCCCTCTTCATTTTCGTTTTCTTCTCCTCATTTTCTTACAATTCTCACACGTTTATTAACCATTCGTGAAAGACCTCTTCGGCCTCATTGCTTGGAGCCCCAAACACACCCTGAATATTAGTGAAGACGGAGAAGAAAAGAGGCAACACAGTGAGGACCACACTCTTTGTTCATAATTCCGCTTCCCAAATTTTTTGTTTCCTCTCGTCTTCAGCCCAGCATGCCAGATGCGATGCCAAAACCTTCTCTTTTTTTCCGACCAAGCTCTCCTCTTTTTCCTGAAATTTCAAAACGAGCAAGAGCAACCACTCCACATACACAAAGTGTGCTTTTTTCCATATGTAAACGAGTAGTTCCAAGCCATAGCTCGACCAACCAGTCATACCCTCTCCCATCCCGCATATCCCCAGCGCACGCGCAAACGGCTTGTACAGACAGCGGACCACAAACAGTGCATGAGCGAGCGACCTTTGGTGTGTGTGTGTGTGGTGAAGGATAGAAACAAATCAATGGGTGACCCGGTCCGTCCACCCTGCTCGTCAATAGCTCTCGCACCATTCGCATCCCTCTACCTACCTAAATTGTCTTGTTATCGTGCAAGGAACATCTTAATCTCATCTGAGTATTGCTCACGTTTCTGATGTTCTCTTTTATTTTAGTTAAATCCTTCGTTCACATGTTCCCTTGCAAATCTGTCTAACATTTTTTTCTATCCTTTTTCTTCTTGGTCTCAAGGATTTATCTCAGTTTTTGAACTGCGTTTTCTGTCCAGCTCTGCCTGTAAGTGCATTCTCGAAAACCCAGCAGCTCTGATCTGTTTGATATTTCTGGGTATTGCAGTTTGGTGGCGCCTATTCTAATCGTTATTCCCCAAAATTCCAATTTCTTCCGAACGTTCCGGCTTAGAACCAAGCAATTACGCGATCTCGAGGTGGCTATGTTCTTATGTAACGAAGCACAGAGCCACGAATTTCGGAGTGCTCACTTTGCCGCCGTCCGCTGACCGCTAGAATAATTACACCCACTCCAAGAGCTCTTGCTTACTCGTGCCATTTCTTTGATTCTTGGCTAAACATCATCGACGTGGCCCTCACTTTCCAAACTAATCATTGTTGCCTTTCGGTGTGTCATGTTACGCTTGAGTCGGTTTTGAGGGAATAGAATGCGAGAATGTTTGGAGCGTGGGCTAGCTCTAAGGTCCAAAGCCTCAAGTTCCTGAGTGAAATAAAAACGAATTTTTGATTTGATCTTTCTGCTGTTTCGTTATCTCGTTCTGGTTTCATTCGTTTTTTTTCATTCACACTTGCGCATCTCTTCTTTGAAACAAGGTCACTTAGTCGTTTCCTTTCTTTACCTTGTTTAAAGGTTCGTTTCCTTTGTGGTATATATATAATTCTGTTACTTTTATACTAGATTTTTGATCTTCATGCACCCACCCACGAAAAATTGTGGCAAAATTGGAGGCTAAAATGAGAGATGAGAGAAGATTCGCGCCTACTGAGTATGTTGATACTACTAAACATACTTTTTTATTCAGCATCCATTTCTTTCTCTCCTTTTCCTTCTTTTTCTTCTTTCATAACCTTGCTATCTCACTTCTTGCTTAGTTCAAAGGCTAAAGGGTCTTCGGCTCCAAATTCGTTTTTTTTCAAGACATAGACATCAGAAAAGTACACTTGATACATTCCAATTTGCAACTAGTCTCTATAAAAGTTGAGTGCCATAGTTTTAGAACTTAGGAATTCTATTAGCATTCTGGTCATACATTATCTTCTGTCCTGCCTACTGTATCAGCTATTCTTTGCTAAGCAAGCCTTTCAAAGTGCCGACGGGGTGCAAATAAACTAGCCGATTTAAAGGTGCGGAAAAGAGAAACTGTCTTGTGTCTTTCTCGCTTCTCTCTCTGTGTCATTCAGTGTTGCTACTGTTTTTCTTCGGCCCAGCAACACCTGTGCACGTACAGTCCGACTGTCTTCGCTCGATGAATACTATGATTTGTTTCTTTCGTCTCTTCTTCCTTCCTTTCATCCCCAAACACGTCTTCTTCCTTTCCGTTCGTTCACCGTTTGTCCCTCTTTTTCTTCCAAAAGTCACCTCTTCGTTTCCATCATTCACCGCAGTGTCACCTCTTCCTCCGCTGTTCAACTTCCATTAGCCGAATTCTTCTTCCTCTCGCGTCGTCCAAATCTTTCTTTCTTCGTCTGTTTTCAAAAGAAAAAAGTTGCTTCGACTGGGAGATTTTATACGTACTGACGGTGTTCAGTAGGTCGTTTTCTACGCGTCTAAATATTTTACTCTAAAAATTAACTGAATCATTCTACTTGTTCAGTTTTTTTCCATTTACTCAGTGGTCAAACATGCATTCGTTCTTTTTCTGTTCCATGCTTTCCCGTCGCCTCGAAAGTCTACAAAAGGAATGATTATGAATAGGCAAAGCATAAGAGCCATGTGCGCCTACTCTACTCAAAAACTTCCCCAATTCTTGTCGTCTTTTAGTTAGATCCTACAATCCACAACTTTCTATGCATTTTAGATCTGTAAGAGTAAACGACTACTAGAATATTGCAAGTCTATCAAAATGCGTGTTCCATTTTTTTCTCACTTGAATTGTTTGCTTGAACTAAGATCGTATCTTAGTCGGTCAAACATTTTAGCAGGCGTGATTTTTTTTTGCAGTGCTCATTGTTTTTCTTTAACTTAATTTTGACCAAAGTTAAGAGGCCACGCAATAACTTTCTAAATCTTGAAACAAAACATCTCAATCCTCTCTTCCTTTGTTTTGTTTTTATTTCACTTTTTGATGATGCAAGGACCCTCTCATCCAGTAACCGACTCCCACGATAGCTTTTCGTGGAAGCGACTCGTCTTCTTTTTCTTTCGAACTCGCCCACTCTTCCGACACATTGCCTTTTATATTCGAGAACTCGCATTTTGTAACCAGTCAAGCCTCTTTTTTGCCGTGAAGTTAGAAAGCTTGCCTTAGTCACCAGCACACTCATTGCTCTTGTTCCGTAATAATTGCTCCGGAAGAATCACGAACCGGTTTTCCTCTCGTAGATGCCTCATAATTAGACGTTGTCGTTGTACCTTTTAGAGCTGTTCTTTTTTCCATCGTCTCCATAGTCGTTCGGTTTTTGATGAAAGACTGAGTCCGGAGAAAAATAAACAGCTGCAAAATCTAGGCGTTTTTTTCCGGAAGCTCAATGAATAGCGGTGCGGTGTCAAGAGGCGAAATAATGTGGCATTAGAGAAAAAAGGAACCTCGCCAAGCAGCGAAGCAGCAGGCAATCGTTTCGAAAGTGATATGTAATTCTGTTATTCCTTCCTCCCATAGGCCACCATTTGCCTGAGAGATGTCCGCCCCGTGTCGCTTTCAGCCGTCCGCCATTCCCCCTCGTGCTGCCTACCACTCTCTTCAAGCCACTCTACTTGGCAATTGTTCTTCCATCTCGTCCGTCGAAAGAGTTGTTCCGCGAGCAGCAACCAGCCAACCCACGACCACTCATTCCTATCTTGATCTCGACAAAACGCCCCAGCTTCCTTATATTTCCGCTTTCTTTTTATTTTGTTCTGGTCGTCAATAATACGCATAATTGAATTTTGCGTCAAAACAGAAAATGGGTATGGTAGGCAGCAACAAAAAAGAGGATCTTTCCTCGTTTTCTTGAATACCTCCATGCCGTTTTCACCGCCGTCGAGGGCTTCTTCATTGTCGCCGTCGACGGCGGAGATGACGGCGCCGGTTGTCGGTAGTAGTTGAAAAGAAACTCTACGCAGTGTCTGTGGCTCATAAGAGGAGCAAGACTCTTTTATACAAATGAGCGCATCATTGCTCGTCGTGTCTTTTCTCCATTAACTAGCCTCATCTTGACACTAGTCGAGTCGACGTCTCCTCTACAATACCCCGGAATGTTTTCTTTCAGGAACACAAGGTGAACAGCACAGTATCAGAGCTGCGGAGCATTGGCTCGCTAAACAATTCCGCCATTCTTTACCAAATTTCAAATCATAGGTGAGTTTTTGGAATGAGCTACTTAAGAAGAATTCTTGGTAGTTTCTTGACGTCTTTTTAAAATGTTCCAAACCTATAAAAGCTTTGTAGTAAATTTTGAAAAAACGCAGACTTGAGACATTTTTCCGAGCACTTTAGCTGATTATATCCGTTTTCGGGATAACCTTCGATTAATTTGAACTTTTTCAAAAATGTTTTTTGTCTGTTTTGTTTCCATTGCTATACTTCTTCTGACTATGTCACCATATCCGAGAAGTTTCAAACACGGCATGTTCTCCTCATTTCAGGAGTGAAATCCAAGCTATATTGAACCCATGAGTGTAAACAATTGCCCAAAGCCTCCAGAAATTCTCTTTTTCTCAAATCAATCTTGCTTCTCCATATGTATTACTTTTCTCTTTTTTTTCTGTCCCCAGGCTTCCTCTATCTGTGAAAACTACTGATTTTGATGAGAAAGAAAAAGACGAGTGCACGTTCCTAGGCTTTAGCACATAGAGCATGTTAAGCTTTATGTTTTCTTGCTTTTCCCACCAAAAAACGAATCTTCATAGCAAATATGTCTGATTAATCAACACAGCAAAATTATTTTCAAAGTTACACATTCGTTAAAAATTTTTTTAACAATTAATGCATGTCTCTTTAAATTTTCATTCTCTTTACTATGCTTCATCTTCAATTTATTCTGTTTTTAACAATGATAAATTTCAGGTTTGAACAGCTACCATGTTCCGTCCTCCAGTACCCTTAACTCGGCCCCTAAACCATGTGGATCACTTGAAGTCACTCCAGGCAACCGCCGCTCTGAGCAAAGCAGGGTTAGTCAGTTTTTTTTTTATTTCTTTGTTTTTCGTTTGCATGACTCAAATCTGATAGAAAAGGAAAAAAACAAAATCCAGATAAAGAAAATGTTGTGAAAAAACGGTTCCACACACTAACGTCATAACTCAAAATCACTTTTTACGTTTTATGTTTGGCATTTTTTGTCATTCTAACTTTTCTAGCAAACAAACATGACATGAATAAATCAACTCGTTACTTATTTTCTTTCGGTCAATTTTTTTTACTTTTTTTTATACAGAGTGGAGTTCAATGCTCCGGTTGTTTTTTTCCCACAGTTTATTGGTTCTAGTCATTCATTGTTTCAATTCTTGAGCATAGTTGATTATCTTCGGCTAAAGTTAGCACATGCCTTGTATAGTTGATTATTCTGTGGTCACTCGGTCAAAAAATTCGATATGGCATTATATATTAGAGCCGGCAGTAACTTTACACTAAAAAACCAACGCCGTCAATTGTATCCCGTTCATTGTAATCTACTCCCCCTCTGTGCACTTTTCCTCATCCTCTCCAGCAGTTCCTATATCTCTTGCCGGCTCGAAATCGCTCTTTTTTACACTTTTATCCATGGCTCGCTAAGGGCATGAATGTGGGTGCCGTCACATGGTACTTGAGTTTTGTCTTTATGTTTTCTGCTCACCCTTCCTTGAAATTCTACTGACCTCAACTCTGACCCCGGCTACTAATCTGAGTTGTTCTTCAGCTTTTAATCTTTGTCTATCTCTTATTTTACAAGTTTTACTTGACTCATTTTTTGAAATTTTGGATTGATGATTGAAGAAGAAAGGCGGGCAAGTTGGGGACAAAAGTCAATGATGCAATCGAGGTCAGCGAACTTTGCCACTTGTGACGTCGGCAGGTGATGCTTTCATGTCACCGCTGATAGGAAGCGACAAGCCAGGAACACTATCATAACCTCTTGCCTCTGTTTTCGCAAACAAAAAAAGAACAAAAAATTAGATCAGAAATCGGGAACAGGAAAACTTCCCCGACTGTGGAGGCTGTCAGAACGTTTTTTGAGTCCGTGAGGTATATAAGAAATGGTTTTGCAAACAGTGGTTTTATTAAAGCTGCCAGGTTGTTCAACGGTTTTTATTAAAACGTACTGAAGTTTTATATTTCTGTTAGGCTGTTTCTCTAATCTTCCTGTTTTTGATAGATTTTATTACTGCTAGTTTTCTGATGTTTTCGTAAAAACATTGAAAATTTACAATCCATTAGTAACCTGGAAAGTGAGAAAAAATTTAGTTTCAATTTTATTATATGAGATTGTCATACCTCGGAATTTTGATCCCTTTCCATGCTTTGCTATTTCTCCGAAGCATCGTTCTCCGATGGAACGCACGCGCACTTATACTCGTCGCGCACGCACACACATACTGTTTGCGCATTGCCATTTCTCTGGAGCACTCCGTTCTTTTGCATACTATTCCCATTCGTAATGTGTGTATAGAGCTCTCTCGCTGTTCCGTACTATTCGTCTATCTATCGCTCTCCGGATGACCCCCGCAGTCGTTGGCGGCCTCACAGCACGCTACCACCACAACTGCCAGCACGACTTCGACGACGGAGGCGCTCCGAGACGGACAGACACACGCTCGGAGGCTGTCGACTTTCGTCCACTCGCCCCCGGGCCACATGATGGCCGTCCACAATTGAAAATTCGGCCATGTCCCTCTTTTCGTGGCGAGACCCTCCTGCGTCTCAAAGCGTGCGGATAGACTCGTGCTTCTCTGTCCTCCCACCCACCTGCCCGCAAACAGTACAGTCCAGCTTGTTCTCTCTTGTCTACGTCTCTAACTACTAGTTTTACGACACGGAACGTACTGTTTTGTACAGTAGAGAGGCAAGAGAGAGTGCAAGAAAGAAAGCAAAAACAAGTTATTACGATTTCTTACCTGAAATTAGGTTAAGTTGAATAAAACATGTTCATCTTCAGTTGAAGTTCGGTTGCAACTGAAAACTTTTAGAAGAAGCAAGGACATGAGTAAAATCCTTGAAAAAATGAGGCATCAGACAGCGAAACGATGAGGGTGAAAGAGCAAATGTGAGCAGGGAAGGAAAGAAGAACCAACATCATCATGGACCTCTTGAAGTAGCAGTCACGTGCAGCTGGTCATTTGCCTACATTGATTCTTATCTGAACTGCGATTACGTTTTCTTCAATTGTGATTCCGCCGCCGATTTTGATCTGGACTCTGATTCGGAGGCCGATTCCGCTGAGGCGACAATCGTGTCTTGTCTCGGAGCAAAGGCCGCCCATTTGCATAAGATGCAGCATCTTCTTCGTTTGCTTCTTCTTCGTCTTCTGCCTTCCCTTGCTAACAATAAAAGAGGGTCCCAGTGAATCTAGGCAGACCCCTTCCCCTCGTCTTCCCAACCCCCAGGACAGCACTCCACCCCTCCGGAGGCACGGGAATTTTATGCGTTTAGGGTCCGTTGTGCCCAATTTGTTCAGCACGACCGACGAGTTGTTGCATTGTTGCCGACGACACGGGCCTCCCTAGTTGAATTTGCATGAAACCATGTATCTTCTGTTCAACCGACCCCAAAACCAACCCACTCTGTATATTCCCTTTCTCCATCTTTCTTTCCTTTGTCTGTGCTACTGCTCAGGCATCTGGTGAAGTGCCTGGAGCCATACAAATAAGATATAAACAATTCAAATTCTTCATTTTGTTTTCTCTTTCTGTATTTTTGCTGTGGCAATCTATATGTACTTTTAGTCATACATTTACATTTCGTAACATCTAAATAGTCAAGCATCAACAAAAGTCAAATATCAATCGATGAATCTACTGTATTTGCTCTGCAACAGTTTGTATAGTCAACTCGAGCATTTTCAAAGCAAGTCTTTCGGACGGTCTAGTTTTTCACGCGGAAATTAAATAAATGACCATCGATTCCTCCTTGAGCAAGAAACATATAAACCTCTTGATTTCAAGATTATGTTAAGATTACCCACCAGTTCAATGTTCTCTTTTCATTTTTCGCCTAAAGGAATTGTTGTCTTCTTTCTCTATTTTTTCTGCTCACTTGGTTACAGCCCATTACTTTTTTATGATATCTATCAAATCCATACTCTTAAACTTCACGGACTCTCTCCGTTCCTCACACTCCCTTTCAACGCATAAAACTTCAGCTCAAATTTTTATGAGCCACCCTCTCCTCCTCTACCCTATACGCTGGCTACTGGATTTTTGCCTCAGAAAAAATAAACGAAAGGACGATCGGATCGTTAAAAATATTGATGCCACTAAATTCTAAACTACTTTTGCAAAGCAATCGAGGCAATTCTAAACCCTCTAGCTGATCCTTGAAATGTAACAGTTTCGTGCTGTTTAGTTGGCATTTCCAGCGTCATCCATCCTCATCCATCATACAACGTCTTCTTCTGAAGAAGGATGGCAAAAATTTTGTGGCTTGGATCTTCCCCCGCGGGGTTAACGACATTTTCCACTCCAAGACGTAACGACTAATTTCCTCAGGGACCACAGTAGGCCCTTAGGCAACATATGTCATTTGATCGCTTAACGGCATGCATCCCAAAATTTGAAGAAGTGTGACAGCGGCAACGAACGGATGAGGCAGAAGAGACGCCTGATTGGAATTAACAATGCGAAGCTAGTTCGGGTCGGGGGTCCCAGCTTTCTATAGTTATACATGTGGTCCCCTCATTCTTCTTCTCCCCTCATCCGTCCGTCTCCGACCCCTAATTCCATTTTGAAACAGGACCGCCTTTCGAAGGCTTTGTCAGGGAGGTCTGGTCCCTTCTGACAAATTATGGTTCTCCTCTTGCAAATAATCCAAGCTTACTATTTTGACAATTCAGACGGACAGACGGGGGGCTCAAAAGCTTTTCAATAATTTATAAGTTTCAATGCATTGCATAAATGCATCTCGGGTCCCTCCAGCCGCCTCCTCGTTTTGTTTCCAACTATCTCTCACTCTCTCTGAAAATCATCAAAATCAATACGACAGTCGTGTGTTGTTTGTCTGTCTGTCTGTCAAGGACCGTGATAAATTACGTCCCCTCGCTCGTTTTCGACCTACCTCCGGTGCGCAACCACCGGATCGAGGGTTGGAGAAGAGCGTGAAAACTGACCGACCTTGGCCTCCCAGCGCCTACTTGTTCGCCCCCGTTTTTGTGTCGGTGCCACTTCACGGCGGCACCCCGAAACTATTACTGATGAGGAGAGTGAACGGCCTCTTTCTCCTATCGGTCCCTCCTCTCCGACGTGTTATCTCGAGGTCAGCATCTTGAAAGTGAAACCCATCTGAGGTGGTGGTCAACCTCCTTTCTAGCTATGTACATCGAAACCTTTCAATTTTTCCGTTTCTCTGTGCAATACCATATGTCCAGGTTCCCATCTGCTCGCGGCATCTATTTGGTTCTTTTTATCCGGATTTACTCTTTATCTAGCTGCATTTAATCTGCTCAGTTGGTAATTAGCCGTAATACAGTAATTGGCCACTAGGTATTTTTGAGGTCATGCCCTTCGGCAACCAGTAGACAACCGTGTATTAAAGCCGCCTACCGATTTGCCGCTAAGCCGACCCATGTGCCGAAGGACCGGAGATCGTTTCATTACAAAACCACCCCCATTCCATATGGATTCTCTGATCCGCAGCATACAATATCAACAGTATTGGTAGTTTATCCGTCACGTTGGATTTACGACTTGTTCTGTACTAGTGTCGATTTCAAGATCTCATCATTTCCTCTTGATGATCTTGGTTTCATTCCCACGTTGTTCCTTGTCTGTAGTCATTGTTTTAAAAAGAAAACACCTGATGACTCAATAAAGAGAGAACATTACAAACTTTCTGACTCAGCGAACGCCGCCCACTGGTCTCCTCCCGACTTCGGTCCGTACTGTACCTGTGAGGTGTGCTCCGACGTGTGCACTGTACTACCGGCTCTCAGTTGACCAAAACTCCGCACGCGTGCGGGCTTCACGTCAAAGTATGTGTGTCAGTGCGTAGTGTTTGCGTGTCTTTCCATTGAAAAATTTTGACTATGACCCTTCTCCATCTTCCTGTTTTCCCATTGTTCCTTTTTTCTTTTTCTTCCCTCAAACCGAGCCGTCGGGCTGGCTCTCGATGTGTCAGTGCTCCCCACCAATTTGCTCACTATCTCTTCGGTCCATTCTCTGCGTCTCATCAGTTTACTCTTTCTCCCCCACCCATCGATTCGAAGCCTTTCCAACCTCTCTTTGCCTCTCTTTGCCTCCCCCTTGTTTAGCACGTTGACCCCTGTTTCGTCTTGTCTTCTCACAACAACAGAGCCCTCCCTTCATGCTCCTATCCTTTCTTCATGTTGCCTTCGAGCTGGTCTGAAGCTAAGAAAGAGGGAGCTGTAGGAGCAGAAGAAGACTGAAGAGGCGGAGAATAAAATGAAGCTGTAGAAGGAGTAGGAGGAGTATGGGAAGAAACAGCTAGACGACGGAAAGGGACACGGAGTGTAAGAAAAAAGAGAAGAACAAGGTCAAAGGCAAAGTAGAGACGTCAACTGGGAGGAAGGAAAGAAGAGAAACAGCTTCCTTGGCTTTTTGAAGCTACAGCTGCTAGAACAACACAAGAGTTTGCAACTACTGTAGACGTTGGAAAGGGGAGGAACGGCAGCATGCCGGAGGCCCAAGAAGGGGCACGGAATTGGTTAGAGGAACGAAAGACACCAGACTGAAGAAATTTTTTCAACGACGACAAAGGAAGGAAGCGAAAACGTGTTGTTTTTTGTGCCACCACCACCAACGCCATTGTACATGTGTACATTCATAACTCATTATTTTTGTTAAAGAAAACCTTCATGAAAAATCAATAGAGCAGTGTGTTTTTTTGCTGAAAATAAACCCCGAGCGAACGGACGACGGCGACTTTTTTGTTTTTCACTTCCTTCCTTTATCCCTACCCTCTACCCGGTCTCTTCGTCTAAAATTTTTTCTCTTCTCATCAACCCTATGAGGTGTAAATATTAGGTGGGCAGGCGAAACCCGTTTAGGATTAAGTACTAAAAACAATGTCAGTTCAGAAGCGATCCGAATATATCCAAAGGTATAATTTACTAATTTGCACTTCTCTGCGCGACGGACAAGATAATTGAGCAGCCATACTTTCCATTTAAATACAGCTTAACCTCACTACTCAATCTAACCTACCCTAACCATTCAAAATATAGAAAGGCTTCCTAATTTAATATTTATTGTAAGCCTCAGTTTGATTGAGCTATCATTGTCGTGTTGTAACTGATTGATTACGCCTCTTCTCGGTATCTTTTTATCCGTCAAAAGAGTCCAACCGGCCAAATCCCGGGACCCTCGGGCCCCCGTTGAATTGTAAATGAACAGGCGCTTGACGGAGACTCAATACGTGTGCAGTAGTGTAATCCATGAAGCCGTGTCGTTTCTCTTTCTGTGTGTGCTCCTTTTTTCTCTATGTCTGAAAGAACACTACATTTTTCTTGTGTTCTTCTTCTATCAGACAGCGTCCTCTTCACCGCTTTATTTGTGGTCAAAATACGACGTGATTTTGAATGCCAAAGTTTTTTGGAGGTACCCGGGGGTGTATCGAAGAAAGGTCCCTCTGAAAAACATGAATGTTCTTGGAACCAATCGTTGCGTCTTCCTTCCGTTCCATTTCCATCTTTATTTTTTGTTTCCATTTCCAGTCTGATGTTGAAAAAGGAGACAAGGGAACAAAACAGGTTATGCAAACCATCACTCCTCACTATGCTGTGGGGGCCAATCCATCATTTCCATCCAAACAAACTATTTCTCTTTGTCACTTTTTCTGCATCTTGTTCTTTTCTGGTTCATCTTACAGTTGTGTACTGTCTCGAGTCTATTGATTCATATCAGATATCTTCTCGCAATTCCGCATGATATTTCTTCCACTGTTTGATCTCGACTGTTTTTATGCTGCCTTCCTCCTTCCTCTTCCTGAGTTTGTTCAAAATATTCTAGTCTTTGTTAGTTTTACTGAGCCTTCAACGTGCAACATCATCATGAATATCGATGGATAGAAGTGTCACATTGGCTTGTATCCACCATCCATTCCACGACACGTTCTACATGTGACGTCTCCGAATCCAGTCTTCACTCTCCTCCCCAATCCCGGAGTGAAAGTTTGCTTTACGGTTCTGTTTCTCGGCGTCTCTCCCGCTCTTGTGCTCTCTTCACATTCCTCTAATTATCTTTCTTTCCATGAATTGACTGTCTGACCGACCGTTTTTTTCGTTCTGTTCGGATCGAAAGCAACGAATCCAGGTCGTAACTTCTGTCAACACTATCCGGGAAAGTTATGAAAAAATTCAAGCAGTACCTAAAAAATTGTTATCTGTTCTACACCTTTTTGAAAATCTTTTGTTCTCTATAGGCGTTAAGACGTAAGGTCTTATCACAGAGTTAACACTATTTGCACATGATGATCTCGTTGATAAGAGCATTGATTTTATTCTTAAAGCAGGCGATAGTACGTGTATGTCTTTAACACAATTGTTTTTTGTGTTTGCCTTTCCTGAATTTCATTCTGAAAACTTATCTCTGCGTGTGTCTATTTTTAGTAAATCATCGCCTATATCCTATCCTCCTACTATCACTTTGTTTTCCCAATTCTTATTTGTTTTCATTTTTCTAGCTTCTCGTTCTCCTATCCTTCTTTCTGACCCTACTTCATCTTGTTCCTTCTTCAATGTTTCAAAACGTTCACATCATGTCTCCATTCTAGACGGTATGCCTCGCCGAAAGGCCACTGATGGTCCGGCTCCACCCAAAGCGCCGCGTACGCGGCGGAAGAAGGTGGTACCTGAGGAGCCAAAACCCGAGGTTTATGATCCGATGAATGGCTATGGAATGGAGGGAATGGATCCTAATATGTATGGTCATCACCCGGATTACAATTATGGAAACTATGGACACCCGCCACCTTTTGCTAATCCTGAGAGCTCGAACAGTCACTATGGAATGCCTCCTCCCTCCCAAGCGAATAATTCGCAATCAAATATGATGTTAGTTTTTGTAGTATACGTTGGTGTGTGGAACCCGATAAGAAAAAATTTAAAAAAGTGTCTTCAAAAAATATTAGAAAAAAACCCAATTTAAACTCTAACTTGTTCTCAACCTTATACTGTTTCTTATAGGATGCCGCGAAGTCAAGCAACACCCGCCGTGGCAATCGGAGCTACTGTCAGTCCACTAGAGTTCAGGATACATGACATCAACCGAAGGCTTTACACATTCAGTTCTACGGGGGTTTCCGAAAATGATCAACAACAATGGTGGGATGCGTTTTCCCATGAGTTTTTTGATGATGAATGTAAACTTTGGTTTGTAATTGGTCCTGATTCGACACCAATGCATGAGAGGGAACGATATGGTTAGTTCTACTCAAAAAACGACAAATCAGCTAAACTGTTTTGTTTTCAGTTATATCCCGACATTTTATTCCTCGATTTTTCCGGTCTATATTTGATAGTGGAATGCGGGAATTAGCCTACGTCCTACGAGGTCCTTCGAGAGAATGTACACTTGCCAACGGACAACCCGCTTACGAGAATGAAAATGTTCTTCAAATCACTAAATATGACAATCAGAACCAATCGGAAGTGCATACGGAAGGAAAATTATACGTGGAATTCACGCCTTATGATGAAGTGCTCAACTACAGAATAAAAGCGTGGACTCTTGAACTGAAAAGATCTGATGAATACGTTCTCAATCACGCCACTAAGGTAGGAGTTATTTCAAACTATTGATATGGTTCATGTGTTGTTATGAAGTTTTGCTATTCCCGTGGGACATTTTTTGCAGTTTGAGTCAAAGACTCGTCAACCATGTAATGAGTTGCAAAATAAGAGTTTTGTAGAGTAGGAGAGCCCAGACAGGCATCCTGCATGTTTTGCATTTTCTCCTCGCCTTTCCCGTCAACTAGCCTGGGGAAAATATAAAGAATGTTAGTCTGTCTTCCAGTTAAAATTTGAGGGAGGAACTAAAAATTGGAAACTGGAAACTGAGAATTATGAGAACATGAGTAGATGATACAAAAGTCAATATGACGCCAATTTTGATTCAATCAAGAACTTACAGGAATACCGAATCGAAGTGCCCACTGCGGAACAGGAAAACCAGCCAAAAATGGGCTTCTTCAAGCCAACCCTTCTGATGATGCACATGCTCAAAATTCTTGAACCGATGCAGATGGTGATGAGTGCTGCAAAATCATCGGTAAATAAAAGCAGTGAAACCACAAGTGTATGTGATTCTGAAAACCGAAACTGAAACTGAAACTGAGACCCAAACCGCCCCTTACGCTGACTTTTTCTCCCCCTTGCCGCCTATCATCCGCAAGCATAAACGAGCTCATTAGTGCATTTCACAGGCGGATCAACAATTCTCGCCGCTAATTGGCTTCATTGAGCGCGTTCGTGTATAGCTTCTGTCTAGATCATTAGCACCTTTCACACAATCTCACGCAAACTTCTGTGTCACGCATTTCGCTAAACCATTAGTACCCGGTGATTGGGGGCGGGTGTGGTCGGTCACGAGATACTAATGAGTTTTCCCTATTTCGCATACCTTCATTTTGTTGTAGCCATATATCATACATAGATATATATATATATATTTGTATTCAATTTTCTCTTATTTACTCGTTTTGTTTCCAGTATTCTGCCCAAACTCCACGTGAGCTCATGCGACGGACTCTATTCCAACACCATTGCCATCAAGAGCATTTGAAGCAAGAGCGAATTCAGCGACATCAGCAAATGAGTAAGTAGTAGATATTGTATACAGTTGTAGCATAATTATTGATTTTCCAGCCCAGCAAATGATGATGCCAGCTCCCGAGGCAGAGAAGCCAAAGCCAACGAGAAAACGGCAGCGAAAACCAGCTGCAACTCCACGTGGCAAAAAAGCGCAAGCAGCTGCAGCTGCGGCAGCTGGAAATGTAAACGGTGTTCCGTCGGCCGTTCCCTCTCAAGCTCCTGCCAACAATCCTCCGTTCCCGCAAAACCCAATGAACCCATCGGTAACGATACATTTAAGTTTAGAAATACTAACTAAGTTTTTTTTCAGTTTTCGCAAATGTCCTATCCAGATGTCATGGTTGTCGGAGAGCCGTCTATGATGGGTAGTGATTTTGGAGAAGACGACGAAAGGACTATCTCCCGAGTCGAAAACTCGCAATATGATCCGAATGCAATGCAGATGCAATCTCTAGGACAAGCACCGAATCCTGCGATGGCAGTGAATGGTCGAAATATAGCTATGCCGCCAATGGGCCCTCCTCAACATCATGGAATGCCAGGACAGCCACATAGTATGCCACCTCACTCAATGGGAAGTCAGATGCCAAACCCGATGCATAGTCAAATGCACATGCCTCCCGGAGCCATGCCTAATCACAGTGGAATGCCACCTATGCCAAGCACCATGGCAAATCAGATGCCTCCTCCACAAATGCCACCTCACACAATGTCGAATCAAATGCCAAATAGAATGCCTCCACCATCAATGCAGGGACAGATGCATCCATCTGGAATGCCTGGTCAAATGCCAGGATCTATGCCAAATCCAAACACAATGGGCGGAGGAATCCCGCCAATGTCAATGCCGAGTTCCATGCCGAACCAGATGCCTGGAAGTATGCCAATGAATCCAGCAAGTGGTTATGGTTATGCACCTCCCCCGTCCCAATGGCAACCGCAAGGCAGCTCAGCTATGATAACTGGGTAATTTGAGGTGAGCAACCTTTTTTTTTACAAATCCAAGTTAAATACAGTTTTTCAGACAATTTACTTGACTGGCATTCACCAAAAGTGCCCATCCCGAGTGTTTTGATGCAACGAATTCATGACATGCCTTACAATCGCAATCAAAATCATTCACTCACCCCCCAAGCCGCAGCAATTAAAAACACTATTTCACTTGCATAGAGTTTTACGTTTTCTTGTCATATACTTCATCCCAGCTATGTTTTTAAATTCTAATTTTACATCATATTTACCCTTCTTATAACCAGACCCACTTTACCTGATATCTGTAAAATTGAGCCAATTTAGTCAAAACGCACTGTTTATCAATGTGATTTTTCCGTAATCAACCAATCGTATGTTTTCTCATCTCACGGCCTTTTATTATTATTAACCAATCAAAAATTCAGCCTTTTGGTGTTACCATCTGTCCAATTCTTCTCAATTTCGATTGCTGAAGATCTCATCCATTTGCCGCTTTGGTCTATTCACTCATTCATGGTTTGTTAGAGCCTTTATCAAATAAATAAATTTGTCAATTTAAAACAATGACCTTCAGTTGATCTGTTGGAACCAAAGTTTTATTTTTTTTTAGTTTTTCAGTTTGTGAACTAAAAGTACTAGTTCAATGAACAAATTGTAAAGTGTAACATTTCAACGTCACAGTTTGAAATTCGAATCTTTCAAATGTTTTTATATAACTTTTTTTCTTTTTCTTCTCTTGTCTATGTTCGTTTGGTGAAACTTTATGAATAATTAACTTTATTAATTAGTGAGATCATCAAAACAGAATTATATGTATGTACATGTCAAATATTGAGATTAAAATGGTTGCAAGTGCTCTCGATTGATGTTATTGTCTTTGGACTCATTGGGGGATCGCTTGAGTTGGACAAAGTTCGTGATGTTTTTCGCAACAACAAGCGTATGTATTTTTTGAGCCGGTTGGTGAACGCGATAAACACAAACGCGTTCACTGACGCGGAAATCATGCTCAACACGTCAGAAAGGTGCGAATGGTAGTAGTCACGCCTGCAAGATGTTCAATGTTCAAATAGGTGTGAAACGAGAAACCGAACCTTGTTGGACACTCTTTCCTCACTAAAAGCTGCCACTTTCGAACCACTGCAAAAAGTTTGAGGGAGTGGAAACACAAGTACAAAAGGATAATGGCAACAATTGAGAAAGTGGCTCGAAGTTCTTGTTTCTGACGGATTAGTTCTGCTTTCTTCGGGAAACATCCAGCCAATGGATGTCTGCAAAAAAAGGTGTCATAAATAAATCAGGAAAGTCACACATACGTCACACTGGTATGCTTCGGATGATCAAACGCCAAGTGCTGATAGGTGTTATGACGACTTTTGTAGATTTCAAAAAGTGTCAACAGCGAGAAGAAGCACATCCAGAAGAAAGGAAGAATGTTGAAGAACAAGGGATCGAGGATGGAATGGTATACGAAACGGTATGTAGAGAGAACCTGGAATGGAAAGTAACAGTGCTGATCATCATGTTTCCCTGGGGCCTATAGTAAAGCTTTTAGCCTGTCATTCTACTGTTACAGCTACATTGTATTTACTCAAACTTTGAGAACATGTGGTTGTTTTTGTGGCTTGCGTTGTTCTAGTCGCTCACCATTCGTGTCTCAACTTCTTCTCACAAGCTTTCTAAAAAACCGAAAAACACGGGTATTGCATTTCTTTTGTTTTTCTTTCCAGGGAAAACTTCAATTAACACCCCGCCCCACGTGAGTCCATCCTTCTCTCGCCCACCTCTGTTGTCGCAATCCGTTTGTTGATTCTCATTTGTGGATATGACCGAACTTCGAGCTCCAAAAGGAAGATTGGGAGGCGGAACAACAGTACCAGACAAAACATGACTATGAGCATGGAGCGAGCACGGCTGACAGTGTCACGAAGACGAGCAATCATTGGACGGGAGATCTAGAAAACAAATGTCATTTGGCAAACACTCTCTTGAAAAAGTGCAAACCTTCCAGTAACGATGAGCGGACAAAGTAGCAATAGTCCAAACATGAAGTGTATGAATAGTTATTTCAACTCTGTAAATTAGAAAAGTTCAAGAGAATCTTCTCAAGTGTTTTGTTTTTGAGATTCTTCGTTTTACCTGGGTAAAGTGTATTTCAGAAAGCGTCTTTCTAGCATACAAACACTGTATAAAGTATGGTTTTTCATATGGTGTTGATCACAAATCTGTGGGAAGAATTCAGCCGCCAAAGAAGTTGTAAGCATGATGTGGTCCAATAGTAGCAATGCTTTCAGGTATACAAACACTCCGGATGTGATTTTTGGAGGCCGATATAGTGATATCTTAAAAAGTTTGTTTTCGTGTGTTCTCATTACACCAGTTCAACATTTCGTCATTCCCAGGAAAAGCTGTTCCGCTGGTCTCACATGACCTCGGCTTGCGGTGTAAGCGAGTCATGCGTGTGTGGTTGCTACCAAATACGCGACCCCGAACAGTGTGCCAGGCGGTGATTGCGAAAATGTTTCCTATGGATCGAATTTCAATGCTCCGTTTTATATTCCCTTTTTAACACTTTCCCGACACTTACCATTGCGCACGCATTGCACAGAATCCCTATCAGAGCGATAGGAAGAAGAAGAAGCAGATTAAGGTTGCAGAGTTGGAAGTAGAGCTCGTGATCGTGAATTCGAGGCTCATGATAGCAGACCAATGAATGACTTGGAAAGAAAAGACCGTACTCATCAGCCATTTCACATTAGAATAGAGAAGACAAACTCTCAGCTGTAAACAAGAACATTTGGAAGAAAGTTGGGAACGAAATTGAAGAAAGAGAAAAAGAGTGATGAAAACTACGAGAACAACTGAAGACGAAATAAACCAGATCACGACTGGCATAAAACAGATCTCAAAAAAATACTGAAGAATGTGTTGAATAATAGATGGCTTGGGAAGAAAATGGAGAAGAAGAAGAAGGCTATATCTATCGGTTCCAGAATGTCCTTTGGTGTTTTTGTTGACTAGGTAATACAAGATGTGAAAGCAGAATGAGATATTGTCTGGAAATACACAAAAACTCAAAACACCGGTGCCCTCAGCAAAGAGGAAAAATAAGAATCACAAGTAAGCGGAAAACACAAAAAGTAGAAGTAGGAGGAGTTGGTCATTCATGGAGTGGAGAAGAGATGTTCTTCTCATTCAAACACACTGTTTGGGCATGGATATTGCCCATTTTGTATGTCATGTTTGTTTTACAATGATGAATTGAAATGAAATAGAGAGAGAGTGGGAGAAGTTTTTCCCCTAGAACTTTTTTCCGATCATCGACACATTGACACACAAAAATGTATCTTAAGGGACGGGCACAAGCTCTCGTTTCAGAAAAAAATCGGGGTGAGGATGAGAAAAAGGCACATTTCTTATTTGTCTAGGGGACTTTCCATAAGCTGTATGCGAATGAACTGAATCATTGAAAGTCAGTCAACGAGAAATATCAAACTTATTAGAATATACACGTCATTTGAAACTATTGTGTTCTTTATGACATGACAATATTCTTTTTTCAATTAGCAAAGTGTTTTGTACTTTTCACAAAAAAACAAGTCATGTGCTACGGTAGAAAAACCAAACGATGAACTTTACTTCTCATGAATCAGCAGACAGAAGACAAGAAGTTTGCAGAATTACACCGGAAAGGATGGGATTCTCTTCAATTATTCACCCGTTTCAGTCGGAAGTCGACGGGAAACGAAGGCGTTGAGAAAGTGACGAGACGATGAGGCGGCCGGTGCTTCGGATTTCAAAATGGAAGCAGAAGACGGAGAAATTGGAGATGGGAAAAATGAAAATGATATTTCCAAAGTCAGAATTGGGCAATCGAGATTGAAGTGGAGTTCGCATCATTCACTCATTCATTCTATCGTTAATTTCTGTTGCAAACTTTAAAAACTCGTGTAGTGAACAAGGGCTTTTTGAAAAATAATATTCGAACTCATCTGATTTTATTTGAACGAAGTCAGTCACATGACTGATTTTCACACATCGAGTAACTTGCAAATGTAATTATGTATGTTATGAGCATGCCTCCCTTTTTGTCTTGGAAAGTGCATCTGAAAATTTGGAAGATCGAACACCACCTGTTGGAATGAAAGCTATGGGGCCTATATGTACAGATAAAGTTTTAGAAGTCTCTCTGATATCTTTTTTGTCGTTTCGAGTAGTTTTTTGAGAGTAATTTGAATTAATTTTAAAATTTAAAATTTTGCAGAGTTTGAACTGAATTTTGAAAAAAAACTGCTTTTATTAAAAATTAAGCAAAAAAAGAATAGTCACAGCAAAAAATGTTCTGTTTCTTCTCAAAAAACGAGCTCATCTGATTTGTCTCCAAAACGCAGTCACATGTTTAATTTTCGCACATCGCGCAACTTCCAAATACAATTATGATATGAGCATGTCCGTGTTTTTCCATGTATGACAATTCTGCACTTTTTCTTTTTTTTTTCCTCAGAGCAACCAGAACATACGTCATTCTAGGAATATTCATAACGGTATGAATAATATAATCCTGGATCAAAATCAAGAACGAAGAAAGTGAAAGTGAACATGGAACATGGAACGGAACAGGAAAACAACACACATCATTCAAAATAAAACAAATAAAATGAAATGTTTTCATTGAAAATATCGAAATGCTCTGAATTGCAACAAAAGGAAATATAAACTTTGATAGAGAGAACACGAGTTAATACTGTCTGCTGGCAGTCTCAAACGGCGAAAGTTCGCGTGTATTTGCATATGTCAAACACACTGCAGCACATCCTTCTTCTTCTTCTGCTTTTTTATATCTTCTTCTGTTCCAGCAATGACGTTGATAGATGCGATCCGGATACTGCAATATATACTTCTCTTCTATTTTTGTGTTATCTGATGAGCAGCAGCAGCTAATCGAAAGCACGTAGAAAGTAGAAGACATTTGCTAACTTGACAGCGGAACGGAACGGAAAAAAAGAGAGAAAAAAGCAAACGTAGTATAGTGAACCAAGCTAGCAAAGGAAGTTATACAGTACACAAGACATAGTTTGTGGTGCGAATCGTAGTTTTCTTATCGGAATAGCAATGCATTTTTTAATAAAAATTTGAAAATTTTCAGTTAGTGTCATCATATAGATTTGTTATTCTGAAATTTTTTCAAATAGTGATCGATCTGAATATAAGTTAGAAACATAAGGCTTTACACTTCTTTATTTTCCTTTTCCTGTGAAAGATGCCTCAAAAATAAAGCCCCGTTGGTAGTCCGTCCCTCATCTGCCACACGGTTTCTCATAGCACTATGATGGGAGATTGATACCCACTGGTTGAAACCAGAGCAGTTGAACGGACAGTAAAGTTTTCCTGATGTTTTTTTGTAGTTTTTGATCATTCTTGTGAAAATGAGAAATGTTTTTTTCCCCATCAAAATTTTTAGAATGTGTTTCAGTCTTCAAAAAGGGAAAAACAAGTTCCAAACAGCCTCGTTTGAGAAACGGTCATCGCAACGAACAATGAAACATGCTATTCATTACTTCAACTGCCATTTTCATGATTTCAGTTTCGAAACATAGTTCAGTTAGGAATACGTGAAAATGTGCCAATATTTTTGATTTTTATTAATTTATGATCACTGTCAATTTGTTAGTTTTTATTGCAAACACTAGACAGTCCATGTTAGGAAAAGTCGTATTTTGTGGATCAAACCACGTCAGACACGTCATTCGCACATTCAAACAACGGTGATTCAGAATTGAGTTCGTATCGGGTTTCTCTGCTCAAAACTACGATAGATAAGCGATTTCAAATTTTTCATAGCCAATTCATCAGTTCGCTCGATTCCTTTCTTGGAGAACTCAACTGATAAGACAACACGTAATTCCTTTTTGTTTACTGACTCACTGAAACTGAATTCTTGAAGAATACTCGCTCCATTTCTGAATCAAAATGAAGAGTCATCAAAGGAATCGATGTGCTCCATCTGCGTCTCAAAACCTTTACTGTTTTCTGTAATAATCTTTTTCCAAACAACGCCCAACTGGACTCGACTTGCTTATCAGCACATTTTACTTATTTTGTAATCGATCTGAGGGCTGAATCATCCATGAAAACGGTTGGATGACGTGTCGGTAAAAGGGAGGAACTGATACCAACTTCAACTTTTGGCTCCTCACCCTCTTGTATATAACACGCATTTTCTGTCAAGTTCGCATCGAACCAGCCATTTCAATGTAAATATTTGAGCGTTCAGCCTTATCTATAAATGGAAAAAAGGCTTGTCTCATACCATTTCACTCTGTCTTGATTCATGTTGCCAACCTGCAAAATTCTTAGCGAAACCGGTTTGTTTCAAATTGAGAAGTTCCCATCGAACTCGTGTTCCACTCCATTGCGGGTCACGAGATCGTTGAGATTCTCAGAGTAAAAACCAAAATTTAATTTGCTTCCATTTTATTTGAAAAGGAATGTGCATACTTTAAATCTTTTGATACTTGCATTTAGTAGTATAAAAAAAGTTTCAAAACCAATCACCCAACACCACACCCTGCATCCTTTTCCATTATCAACACTTCCTGCCCAGCCATACCCTATCACTACCCTATTTTCCTTCCTTCCTCTCCATTTCATCCATCAAAACTTTTTTCCTACTTTGGCTTCACTTGTTTCCTTTTTGAGCATGCAAAGCAGATGTGTATACATTTGTTCACGTATTTCTCCCCGTAAAAAGATTTTCAATGTTTCCCTATTGTGAAACTTTCGACATTTTCTCGTATTTTGTGGCCCGTCATCCACTCATTCCGTTACTAGGCGGTTGTTGGGAGAAACCGTGCGTCAGTCTGTCGTCAAAGCAAAATTTCCATATTTAGCTCTTCTCAATCGTAGCATTTTTATACATCTCTTTCATTTTTTTCAAATATTAATTTTAATTTTAATTTTCAGCTTTGCTAGTCAATCATGTGCCTTTCCGGACTCACGCAGATCCTTTATGGAATCATTATGACTGGCAGTGCCATTCTTACAGCAGTCGCTCTGTTCACACCAAGTAACCATTTAATCAAGATTTTGTTAAGCTTAAACACAATTACATAGGCTGGAACACAGTAGAAAGCAATGTGAAAGACATCACACATGTCTCTTCTTCCAATTGGAACGGATTGATGCCATGGTCGTGTGTGAACCATTCCCAAGGACAAACTTGCCAGGATTGGTGGGGAGTAAGCGATTTTCATTCTGTTCATTCAAGACCCCTCATATTTTCATTTTCAGAACCTCCCAGGATGGATGAAATGTGTGGTTATTTGCATGATCTTGTCTCTTATTGTTCAAATCGTCGGTATCATCTATAACTTCTTGACATGGTGAGTCAGCTGATAAACAATCCAAAAAAGGAATTGCAAATGATGAAATGTGCTTGTCATGGAGAATGATGTGTCATTTTCAGCCTAGCATGTTGCTGCAAGAAGTACGTCATCCACCCGCTCACCGGTTTCGCTGTTGTGTCAACAGTTCTTCTTTTGATTACGGTCATCGTTTATGCTGCTGAATGGAATCAGTTCAGCAACGGAGTTGACACATCCTCTCAACTCGGATACTCCTTCTGGCTTGCCGTCGGTGCTCTTATCTTGTCGGCTGCTGATGTCATTCTTGGAGCTTTGACAGTTTGTCTTGGCGAACACTGCTGTTAATTAATATATAAAACGGATCCCTTGGTTTTCCAAAAATCTCCCTTCTCACCCATGTTGTACTATAAAAGACTGTGATAACGATCGATAAATATTGCAAAATTTGCTGAGAGACAAAAACGAATATTTGCAAAGGAAGGTGGAAAAAGAAGAAGGAGCTTTGTAAAATTTTGAACTTGATTTCTGCTTTGGCGCTCTGTGCCTCGCGAACCAAGCCAAACTCTAAAATAGAGTAAAAAGTGCAAATATAAAGAGACTGGGGACAAAAAATGTAACGGTTCGTGTTTGTAAAAGGTCTTTTGAACTGTGGTAAAACATGTGAATATGTCTGCTCTTAGCGCAACTGACGTGCCAGCAAGATCGCGAGCAACATTCTTTTCGGCGCGTAGGTGGCAAACGGCATGGGCAAAGAACACCTTTGGATGAATTGGAAGAATGCTGCAGGATCATTTATTGAACTCGCGGCAGCAAAGATACAAACAAAATATTGAGTCGGAGAGTATAGTTTTTCAATGGAACTGAACTAACAAGTGACAATGGAATTAAAGTGTGAAGAGTGATTCAAAAGTTTGAGGCTGATCTTTGAGGAGAATTTTTGAAAAAGAAAATTGTCAAGTTTTTGGGCAACTGAATGTGTGTAGTTTGGTGATTTTTGCAACTCTGAAATAAATTTAAATTGTTTAATTTCTACAGTATTTGAGAATAAAGAAGTTTCTGTACTGGCCATTTTCAAACTGAGTCCCAGAATTGCCTACTACAAAAAAAAGGATTAGAATTTCTCAAAACGTTTTGTTGATGTTTACAAGTCAATATTGTTTGTTGTTCGTTATTTATTTCCGTGTTTCTAAAAAAGAAATTAGTGAGAAAATTTGAAAGGTTTCCGAGTCAAAACGTTTACTTTTTGATTTAAACAGCCTAGTACGGCCAGTCAACCTTTGCCACCATGTCAACCTTTGCTCTGATGCGGCAAAACATGAGCACATGTTCAAACAACTGATTCATTTTACTTTTTTTCGAAAGGAAGACAGAAGAATATCAAACTTCCGTAATTGACTATCGAAGATCATTGGTGACTTATTGCTTTGTGAATTTCAAGGAGCACAACAAAGTTTTAGTGGTGGTCAGTGAAACGAACCGGACCAATACTAGACAATGTCAATATTGAGAAGTAAGAATGGAAGGCATCTGTTTTTGAGAAAACCTCTAACTTATTTGCGATAGGATAGGCGAAAAGGGACAATAAGGAACTATTGCCTGCCGAGAATAAGTTTGCAGAGTCTACCTGACCAAAACATTGAAAACGGAAGGAAATATCAAGATTATTCGGAACGTCTATCAATTCACAGTTCAAAATTATCAACAGGACCAATTTCTTTTTTCAAATGACAACTTTGAAATTTTCGGTGAAAATTTGTGGCATCCCTCGTTTTTTCTTTTTTTAGTTCAAAAGTTCAAGTTTCCCAATTCGCTCATCCTGGAATAAACTTGACGCTGACAAGAATGATCAGCGTCAATATGAAATCAAACAATTTGAAAACAGTCTGAAAAAAGTACCACACCCCTTCAAAGAATGACCAGAATGTTATCGTTATTGAATGCGTCTACCAGTCGAACATCATTTGCCTCCATGTTTGCACTGCTGATAATTGAGGTCTTCCTGTATTTGACCCGACGATCAAAACTGACTCATGTGTGCAAAACACGGAAGATCACTTCCGTAGTAGTTTCTTGAAAATGAAAACTGTTCCCTTGACTCAAAATTTTTTTTCTTTGTTTCATTTTGAAATGCAGTTAAATGAAAGTTACGAGACAGAACAGTTAGTTCATTTTCCATTGTTGACATAATCTAATCGGATTTGCTGATCAATTAAACAAAAGAATCAACTTTCTCGGATTGATTGATGCAAAATGATGAAAAGTGTTGGCATTCGAAAAATTAAATGACTATGAGCATAACTACAGAGTACATAACTACAGAATGATTTTAAGCAATGGATTATGGGAGTACAGGGTCGATCAAACTAGACAGAAGTGATGCGTAGCTGAAAAATGAATACGCTTTTTCTGATGATGAAATACATCTGTTCCCATAAAATTCAAATGGCTCTTTATGAATAATAAAATCATAATTCCATCACTTACAAATCTGTTCACTAACAGTGCCAAATTGATCTGAATGGTTTTCATTTTTTTTTCTGTTTTTTGTCATTGAACTTTGAAAACAACCATTCAACGTTTTTGCACGATTCTCGGGTCAAATTCCGTCATCACTCCATTTACAGCCTTCCAGTGAGACAACATGAAAAATCATTAAAAAATCACAGATTACAGAAACAGAGTTCATTTGGAGGTTATGAAAGATGGAAAACGCCCTGCAAAACAACGTCCATCCGTAACTGATCATGATCGATTTGTCATCAAAACGACGAGGGTTTCCCACGACTTCCGAGGTGCAATGATGACTCAAAATGGATGTCGAATACAGAGGAATACCCGGGTTCGAGCGCATCATTCATTCCTATTCCTCCTTCTTTCTGACATCATCATCAAAACTGCGACAGGGCGGGCAAGTTATGTTTGTATACTGAACTGTACTGCACTGTGAACTGACAACAATAAACCGAAAAGTTTTGCGGGGGAGATCGAAAAGACAAAGGTACCGCCCCTCAGACCTGCTGCTGTATTTAAGCTCGAGGAGCACAAAGCTCAATCAAGTAGACCTTCAGAAATGACAACGACTAATCACAGCAGCGACGACGATATTCCAACCATCGAAGAGTTATCTGAGATACAGATCGCTGATATTCATCACATTGTGAGTCCTTATTTATTGTTTTCTGATTTTGGTGCTTTAGCTTAAGCTGAGGAATTCAACGGTTATTTTTTCTATCCACTTTCAAGATTAATTTCTTTTAGGAAAAGAAGCATGAAATTCGGCCAAAAGCCTATTCCCTTCCTGAACGACGAACAGCTCAACACGACAGTAAGAAACAATCGCGTTTCGGCACTATCAAGCAATCAGTAAAACGTCGAATCTCTGGAAGTATCAGGAGGTAAGATTATAGAATGAAGATCCTTCGAATCAAATTTTCCATTTTAGTATTGGAGCATATGCGGGAAGGATTGCAAAACCAGCGAATGCATATTTTCGCTGGAACTTGCTCTTCACTTTCCTCATATTCTTTTTCATCACATCAGCAATCTGGATTCCAGTTATTCCTGCACTAAATGTAAATTTCTCAGCTCAACAGTCACATATCATTTTTTTGTATTCAGGACTTTGCCTTGGAAATCGTGACAATTATTTCCATCATCCTTCACTGTCTTTGGATAATTGCAATCATCAATGCTTTGAGATACACTTGGAGACTCCGAAGATTTGCCAGTCACGAAATCCGATTAGATTTAGTCAAAAATGAAGCAGGACTCAAGATTAAGCATTTGGTGGGACTATGTGTGTACAAGGAACCGCTGGACTTGCTTATGGACACGGTTGACAGTATCGCTTCTCAACCGAATGCAAAGGAAAAAATCACATGTGTCGTGGGAATGGAAGGAGGAACTCCTGACAAAGAAGAGGTAGGCGGACTACAAAAGATATCATCATACCATATTACTCATTGTTAAGAAAAAGCGAATCTTGGACAACAAATACGGGCCACAGTTTGAGCGGTTCATTGTCACTTTCCACCCACGAGGACTGCCCGGAGACATTCCAGGTAAACAAGACGAATCGGACTGTCTACAGGGCAACATTTGTTTGGTTTTCTAGGTAAATGCTCCAATTTCAATTACGCAGCAAGAACAGCAATCAAGCAGCTTAGAGCTGACAAGAATTACCCACTGGAAGAGTATGACAACAATGTTGAGCTTATTGTGACGACAGGAGATTGCGACAGTGTATTCGGCGACCGTTACTTTGACGCATTGGAGGAGGATTACTGGAAGCTTTCTGTGAAGCAAAGATCCTACACCGTTTGGCAATCCCCACTTTTCTACTGCATCAACCTTGACCAATCTCCATTCTTTGTTAGAGTTACTGGACTTCTGAGAGCTTTCTTTATGATGGGATACCTTATTCCATGGAACATCAACACCATGAGCATCTTCTCTCTCACATTGAAACTGTTGGAGGAGGGAGAGTACACCCACCCTGGATACCAAATGGATGACATCATTGCTCTTATTCGCTGGTCTTTGGCTGTCAGAAGAAAATGCGTGATCCGAGCTATTCCTGTTGCAACACTGTCTGGACCAACCAGTGGAAAGAATTATGTGGATGAATGGTACGAGTGGGCCCGTCAAATCAGAAGATGGACTATTGGAGCTGCTGAAGTATTCCATTACTTTGCCATCAAGTTCTTCCGACTCCCAGTTTCGGTTTCCTTTTCCTTTGCTGCCAAGTTCATTTTCTACTACGGATTCCTTCTCTGTATTGCGTCAGTGTACACCATCATCGCCCCTCTTGTGGTATTTTGCATTTTCACTGATCAATGACAATACCCTATGCACTTTCAGACCCCTGCAATGCTAAATGCCGTTGACCACGGTGTGCATGGACTGGTTATTCCCAACAACAAGTGTTTCATGATCATCATGTTCGGCTTCCTGGGTCTCCAGTACATCTGGTTTTTCATTGTTTTCCTCGTCAATTACCTTTGCCAGCCGGTAATATCCCTTATTTGATGACCTCTCGTATACAATAGGTGCATTCAGGTGTTCCCTCGACAGACCAAAGACAAGACCGGATTCATTCGCAACATTTTCCATTGGTTGATGACTTGGCCGACAC
This sequence comes from Caenorhabditis sp. 39 LS-2015, assembly GCA_900536345.3. Taxonomy (NCBI): domain Eukaryota; kingdom Metazoa; phylum Nematoda; class Chromadorea; order Rhabditida; family Rhabditidae; genus Caenorhabditis; species Caenorhabditis waitukubuli. Next base: position 46,256 of record LR573872.1, on the reverse strand, counting down.
TGGTCATGTACTGCTGCGTAGAATTGGTGGCATTTTTAGAAGTAATTACTTTATTCAACATGATTCACATAATTATCCCTACTTTGCAGGTTACGGTTCGCGGTAAATCCGTTTGTTCGCACAGCGCATCAAAGAAAGACAATCTTGTGGCCCCTGTGCCCAGTAAACAACCAGATCGCATGGAAGTGTGAACGCATTTGAAATGACAAAAACTGATGAAAGCTTATCCCCATTTAACATTTCTTTTTTCTCAAATCCATCTAGTCTGTACCATAAAATAGCGGGTTCTTCAAATTGTAGTTTAATCCTTCAATGAATAAACACTCAAAGCTGTTTTTTAAGTGTTCGCATTCACATTGACCACAAGCTAATCCCCAATCAACAGTTCTCAGTCTTCAACAGAACAATCCAACTTGGTCTAATCTGTAGAACAATCTGAAAATGGAAGCGCCGTACCTGGCACAGGTACTTTCTAGCTTGCCCTTTGAACAAAGTGTTATCGATTCAAGCATCTCCAACCGTGTCATGTCAATCAGGGTGGGCTGTTGAAGAAAATGCGCACGGTTATTTTTCTTATCGCATCGGCGTGTTCCGACTGGCACGAAATTTCGAAATATCTCTGCGCAATCGTGTGAGAAGACCAACGCGAAGCAAGAGACCAGCGGATAAATTGCAATCGGTGACATGACATCGTAACCCATTGAGAGTCACAGCTTCTTATCAGGAGGTTCTCAAGGCGCATACACGCAAAACCCTGGACGTCGCGCATTGACCTGACCCCTTTTCGGAGCGACAATCGGGATGGGCAGAAGAGAACCAGGAAGAGAGGGCGCAGACGACCGGAGACTAGTGAAAGGACAATATCGGACACGGGGTACTTCTCGTCCTGATACATCTAGGTCGTGTATATCGGGAGGAGAGTGAACCCTCCCACTTGTCGTTAGTCGATTTGCATCCATCCACACTCATTGGCTTCAGCACACACAGTGATGCGTTCGCTTGTTTGGATTTTGGCTGCGACGACGGCTTTGGCCGCCGCTGCCATCAACGATGACAACTTGCCAGTGGTTATCCAACTTCCAGCCCCAAGACATAGACCAAGATTTTTAGGACAGGTAATACATTTTTATAGATTGGTTGCCAATAAGGTGAATGTAATGTTTAGGTCACCCCACCACGCGCTGTGAAGGCTGATGTTCAAGCACCAGCTCCAACTGTTTCCCAAGATAGAGCTATTGCTGTTCCACAAGCTCAACAACCAATTGCTATGCCACCAGCACCACCAGCAGCCCAGCAGCCAGTTCTGCCAGTTGCCAATGGAGACCAATCCTTTGTTCCAAGAGCTTCTGGAGCTTCCGTGCCACCACCACCACCGCCAGTCAACATCCCAACTGATGTTCAGAACCAACTCATCAAGTTCTTCGGACTCGACTCCTTCGGAATCCCAGGACTTACCGGATCCCATCCAGATGGATTTGCTGGAGCCGTTCAGGAGATGAGAGCCGCCGGAATCCCAGTTCCAGGAATTCCAGCTGACCACGCCGCTGAAGCCGCCGGAGTCAAGAACGTCAACGACGGTAATTTTCAGTAAAAAACTCTCTGGCATTCCATTTTTTAGATGTTCTTGCCCAAGCTAACCCAAACTTCCAAGACCAGCTTTCCCAAATCCAGAGCGCCGTCAACAATCCAGGACCATACAAGGGAGGAGCTAATGTCCCACTTCCAGCTGAGCAGCCAGGAGAGAACGGACTTATCGGACTTCTCTCCAACTCCATCAGAAAGGTCATTAAGGATAGTGAGTGAAAAATGCATAGTGAACAAAGTTAAGTTGTATTTCTTAGCCGGAGTCAGTGACGCTCTTTCCAACTCCATTCCAAACCTTCTCGGATCCGGAAGCGGATCTGATGCTTCATCTGCCCCAGCTTCTTCCTCGAACATCCGTCGTGCCCCAACTGCGGAATCTTCCGATGATGTCCCACAAGTCGCCACTGCCGCTGGATCCTCTTCCAACATTCGCAGACAGCCATCTGCTGCACAAAGAGCTATTTCCGGATTTGCCGCTGCCCTTGGAGGAGGAGGCGCCAACTCTCCAACTCACGCTGGACTCCCAAGAATTCCAGGAATCCCACTTCTCCCAGGAGGAATCCCAAGAAACTCCCAAGGACAAATCGACATTGTCAGCTTGATCGGATCGGTCACCAAGCGTGTGTCTAATGGAACTACCCTTGGAGAGCTTCTGCCCCCAGAGAGACTCCAAACTCTCGCCGACAACGTCACTGATGCTCTTCTCCCAGAGACCCCAACTGTTGACCTCTCCAAGTTCATGGGAAGATGGTTTGAAGGAATCAATTCTCCAAGAGCCACTGAGCAGAGATGCGTTGTTCATCATTGTAAGAAACTGAACATGCAGATTAGAGTAAAACTGTATAATTTCAGACGGAGGACTTACTCGCAACGACAAGACCGCCACTTTCACCGCCCTTAAGGTTTACAGAGAAGGATCTGAATTCGGACCAGTCAAGTACTCTATTGGATACGCTTTCCGCGGAGGCAACAAGGATGCTATGCTCCAGCTCCACTCTTCCGAGACTAGCGATGCTCAACCATGTGAGTGAAAAAGACAATTAAAGATAAACAATGTTTATTTCAGTCTGGATTTACAAACTTGGACCAGAGGGTAAGAACTCGTTTGGAGATTCTCAATACGAGTACGCTATCATCTCTAACTGGGTCAAATACCCGGTGACCGTTTTGGTTCGCGATCCGGACACTTTCAAGGCCAAGTACCAGAAGGAGGTAAACAAGACTTCAATTGAGACGGAGTTTAAAAAATGTGTGTTGTAGGTTCTCCGTTGGCTCGAAGATCAAGGATTCATCAACGGATTCATCAGAGCTTTCAACCTTCTGCAGCCAGCCGGATACTCAAGCTGCCAATATGCTGATTCCACCTTTGAAGTCTTCGGAAAGTAAACATTTCCAGTTGCCACAAACGGGCTCTGACATTTAAATTTACTGAAACAATCTCTTAAATGACCTCTCTTCCTTTCCTTGTCCTTTTCGCCTTCTTCGTCATTTTCACCAAACAGTCCCCCATTCTCTTCCCTTTTGCATTCCATTTGTTACTTGTACAGACACACGCTAATAATTCTAATTTCAACTTGATATTCCCGTAATAAGAATAATAAGATGCGCTCGCCCCACCATAATAAACAATTATTTTGAAACTTCGGATTAATTAGCCGTCACAGCGCAAATGTTTCTTCTTCATTGAAGGTTACAAGTACACTGGCCTAATTACCCAACAAAAGTAGGTAAATTGGGGTTTACTGTCTGCCGATACTGACAGTTTTACCCCCTCTCATGAAACATTGAACACGCAGGCACGAAAGAGGAGAGAAACGAGAAGAGAGCCAGAAGATGTGTGGATGGGCGGGGTTGGGGTTATGAAGGTCGTGGAGGATGAGAAGGAAGGCGTCCATCGCAACTGCAGCCACTTCTGTCCACTTCATACACGGTCAATATTCAGTTGACCACTATCCCGTCGAGAATGCTGTGGATTCGAAACGTTGCTCTCTTCTTTTGTCTCCTCAGTGGCGCTGTAGCGATTGGAGAGAACGCGGTATGTTGTTTTGGTTTGTCTCGTATCAGAATGTTTCTGATGACCCGCTGCGTGTCGGGTCGTGCGCTCGGTGTGAAATAAAATAGATCAAGGTTGCATAACACGGACTTTCAATTCCTGAGTTTTAGATGGATTTCCAAGCAATCACCGGAATCATCGGAGGGATCGGAAAAATGTTGGAAAGCAAAATTGACACCATCAATGTCCCTGCTGAGATGGTTATGGGCAAGTGGTTCCAGATGTACAAAGCCGCTATGAACTTCGATGTCGTCCGTACCACTATGTTCTGTCCAGTGGCTTATTGTAAGACGGATGAAGAAACGGACGCGTTCCAATTTTATTTTTACAGTCTCTCCTAATCCGATTATGGGAGAAGAAGGATTCTCGATGCAAGAAGCTTACAGAGTGGTCTCCAAAACTGGTCCAATTGAGACTTACAAGAGGGACATGAACAAAGTTGGACCAGGACAATACTGGATGTACACTGAGGAATACTTTTACCCAAGACAATGTATCCCATATTTGTATGACAGAAATTTGAAATAATAATTTTAGTCTACATCATCGGGGCTGGACCATCTTTCGACAACACCACCAGAAACTCTTCAGAACCAATCCAATACCTAATTGCATCCGATGCTAACCGACTTTCCTTGATGGTCTACGCTAGAGATCCACTGGTCTTCTACCAGGTCAGTGAGGCCGTCCGTTTCTGTTTCTCAAACTTTTTTCTCAAGTGTCGTGACAAATTTGATTGACACATGAGATACGGAAAGAATTGGGTTAGCTTATCATCCGATTCAAAGACTGACCTTATTTTGAGTGTTGGTCTGCGATCACGGATTAGAAATTACGCGAATAAGTGAAAGTTTTTGAAAGATGATAGGAACTTTTGCAGAAGTACAACAAGGAGGTCAATGAATTCATGAATGGACATGGATTCGGAGGAAATGTGTTCTGGAACAGCCCGAAGCCAATCTACCAGGGACCAGATTGCGAGTGGCCATCTGAAAAGGAAGTCTTCGCAAGAAGGTATCCAGCACATATAACACTTGTATCTGCAATCAACAACATGTTTTCAGAGTTCTCAAGAACCAGGAAATGAACGAGCGCAGCAAGAACGGAACCTCGGACCCAATCCTCTCTGGAATGCCACTGGCCGACATGATCCGTGATCCAAAGCGTACTCTGGAGCGACTTGTTGGATCGAAAGCTTTGCAACAAGCCACAGCCGGCGTTACTGTCGGTCCACCAGCCAGCCGTAGCGAGTGACCTCATTCTCCCTCAATTCACGCTTTTGGTTTTGCCTCTTCTCCCTACTTTACTCTTTTTCTTTAATAATTTGGCCCACAAATCGCACTAATTATCATTCTCTTAAGTATACGTTAAAGGATTGTAACAATATTAATAATAACAATTGTAATAACAATAATAAGACGCACGTTCCCTCCGTCGTGTATTTTCCGTTGTATCTCATTGCGATTAAGTCATCAATAAATTGCACACTGTCTATATCTCTTCGTCTTGATCTCAATCGGATTTCACTTTCCCTTTCTGTTTCCGTTTCCAACCGTGCATGTGTACCGTATCAAAAACAATTTTCCGTGGGTGTCGCCGAATTCAGATACGGATAAAGACGCGAGAGGCAGAAAGAAACGAGGGCAAATCGAGAAGATTTGGGAAGATATACTCGGAGAGACTAGAGAAGAGAACACAGAGGAGGAAGAAAATCGGTAAAGGAGGCTGGACAACGAGAGGACGAGAAAACAGTGGACGACGGACGGTGACCCCAGTTCACAATTCCGACACACCTTCTACAACATCCACTTGTATTCATTCGGTGACTTGAGAATGCTCTCGGTAGGCATCCTCTCTGTATGCCTCGTCGGCCTTGTTGGCGCCCAACTTGACGCCTTTGCCCTTCCATCTGCAGACCGATTCGCTGCCAAGCCAACTGTCCCTCCAGAGTTCTCTAGCTATTTTGAACTTGATGGACACGCCCGCGAACTGGTTGATTCTCTTCTAGGACCACGACCAGGAGGTCTCTTCCCAGAGAAAACTTTTGAGATCGGAGCGCCACAAGTGCCAGTTCAACCTGGACAGCCAACTCATGTTGTTTCCAAGCTGGAGAGAACCCTTGAGTCTTTCTTCACTGCTCCAGAAACCCCACCAGGACAAGCCCTGCCACCAGGTTTTGGATCCGGATTCTCTCTTTTGAACAACAATAAGGCTCTTACTTCTTTTGGAGACATCCGCAGATCCCCATCAAACGGAGAAAAGAATGATGATGCTGAGGTTGAAGGATCTGGAATTGGAAAGAGCTCTATCGCTGGAATTCCAAATGTAAGATTTTGAAGTTTTGTCAACTAAAATCAGCAACTTCTTCAGGTGTTCCCAAAACTTCCAAAGCCACCAACTGAGATGGCCCAGCCAGTCACCGTAAGAAAGACTATCGTTCAGCAAGATGATGTCGGAATGCCTGTCATTGAGACAGCGCCAGTAGTACCAGAAGGAGGGTTCTTGCCATCGTCTGACGTACGCCGCTCGCCTGCTTCCGTCTCTGAAGTCTCTCACTCTGTCGACGATAAGAGCGATGACCTTAACACTGAAGAGGTCGTACTTGCCATCTCAACCAATATAAATACCGCCCCGTTTTCAGTATGGAGGTCTTTCCGATGATTCCAATTCTTCTGGCGGCGGCTTGATCGGCACCATCTTCAACCTCATCAAGCTTGGAAACAAGAAGGCTAAGGAAGGAACAAAGGACGGAGCCGCCGCCCCACCTGTGAGTCGCGCTATAGAAATACAATGTCATAAAATTTTTTAGGAGAAGAATGCTGTTGGAAAGGCCGTTTCTGACCTTTTGGGAGGAGAGCACAGTCCGCTTCCAAAACCAGGAAACAATGTGCTTGCTGATATGCTCTACAAGACCCTGTCCAGTGGATCCCTTGAATCCAACGGAACAATGGGCGACCTTAGTAACGGAAACGGATCCATTGTTCTCACTCCAGCCCAATCTGCCGCCATCAGCAGCAATTTGGAAATGATCCAAGATCTGATTATCAAGCCATCTTCCCCACTTTGCACCAACAAACCAGAGCCAGTTGAATTTGATCTGACTGCTCTGATGGGACAATGGTATCAGGTTGTGTACTCGCCACCAGTCTCTACCGGACCATGCAGCATGATCAATTACAAGATTTTGAACGATGTGAACGGAGGAGGTACTTTTGAAATAGTGCAGAAACGTAGAAATGCTATCTCTTTTCAGGATCTGGGTCAATCTTCGACGTGTACGAGTACACCACGGATGGAACCCCATACGGAGAACCAAAAATCTCTTCCGGATACGGATTGATCAAGTCGAAGGGAGAAATCATCTTCAGAACCAACGCCAATAAGGAGGACGTCACTGTTCACATTCTCAACGTTGGACCGATCAATGAGAAGGGAGAATACGAATACGTCGTGTTGTCGACCAACTGCAACTTCCCTGTCTATGTTCTCGCTAGAGATACTAGTGCCTACAAACAGGTAAAGAGTTGGAAAAGATCAAAATGAATTCATAATGGTATTGCAGAAATATGATTCCGTCGTCAACGACTTCCTCGACAAAAAGGGAATTGTCAATGGATTCTCTCGTCTGTTGAATATTGTTGCTCCAGTTGACACTACCATGTGCACTTTCCCACCACAACTGTTCCAAGGACGATAAGAAGTGACCGGCACTCGTTAATAACGTGGATGATATGATTCCCCTTAATAATTCTCTTCCTCGAAAATCCCTCTCCCGTAAATTAATCTCATTTTTTCATTCCTCATTCTCTTTCAACCCTCGGGTGATTTTTAATATTTCATTCCAAAGTTTATCTTTGTCCCCCTTCCCCCATCCCCAAATATTTTAAAACACCCCTTTTTCTCCCCCAATCAGGCCGTCGGCTCGTGCATTCCTTGTTGTACATAATTACAAAGACAGTCGATATATTTTGACTTCTTTGCTTTTCTGAAATACCCATTCTTTTAATATTTTGAAACTGTTCCGATAATTTTATATTTTTCTCTAAAATTTTCTACAATAAATTTTTAGTTTAGTTTACTCCGTAATGTTGTACAATGCATAAATCACAAACAGATATTTTAGAGGTTTTGTAAAATCTGAAATTTCATCTAAAGATAATTTTTGAAACGAAGGGCTTGAAAATGTGAAAATTACATGTCTGGTTCTAAGACATATAGTTTGAATCAAGCATTTTTCAAAAGGACACAACACGCAAAAAATTCAAGTCTCATTTTCCGAAACAAGGTCTCTCATGGCCACCGACTGGAACTTCGAAGGACACATTCGGTTCGGGCCGATCGGGGAATTCCTTTTTTCTTCTCTGAATGAACTTAAACATGGTGTGCGGTCGTCATATTACACACAAGAAGAAAAGAAGATATTTCAATGTCACGTCCAATTAGAGGGCACAGTACCGGCACCGGTGCCATGCTACTGGCAGGTTCTTCTTTGCAGATAGGTCCTTCAAGTGATAAATCGTTTTGCTTTAGCGGTGAAGACATTCTTTTTGTGATTCGCCTCCCCTTTCGTTCTAATAAGCGATGATTAGATCTCTATGGTTTCTGAAAATGTAGGAGTGCAGTTGTCCAGCCTCATTCATCTTCGTCATTCCAATTTTTCTGGGATAACATGATCTCTTCTCCAAGTAATCCGGTCTCTACCTAAAATGGAAACGGAGAAGAGATGCGACGGAGAAGCCGGACAATTGCGGTCAAGTGAAAGTTGGAAAGGAGATGACCGACACAATAGCACCGGGTGAAGAGGGGATGGATCCGCGGATACAGTCCAGTGAATCTTCCATGAAGAGACGCAAGAGAAGGAGCGAAAACTGGCACGAAACGAGAGTGAAAGCCTATCGTCGATGGACATTTTGAGGTCAACCGGCAACGACGGACGATTCAGCCCATTGAGAAGCCACACTTGGAAGTTCTAACGATGCAACGGCTGACGGCGGCTGTTTTCGCCTGCTTAATTGGTGGAGTTTTCCTTGCTGCACCTGATGCACCGACCTTTGACAGTCTCCCAGCCGGCATCGACCCTTCAGTCAAGGTAACAACTTGTTGTTTGTACAATCGTTTTTCATCAAAAAGTTACAGCCAGGACCACCGGGAACTGATGACAAGGCACTTATTAAAGTTGGAGAAGTAGCTGAGTCAATCCTTGACAAGCTTGGCTTCAGTACTAGAGACGAAAAGGACATTAGACGCGCTCCAGTCCCAAGTTCTTTCTTTGGAGTAAGTAATTCTGATGCTTAGACAACAAGATAGATTTTTATTTATAGAGTGAAGATGTTAACCAAGTGATCGAAGAGGCTAATGCCAACCGTGTTGATTTGCAAGGAATCACTTCCGGACAGATTCCAGGACTGGCTCCCATTCCAGTCCCAGGATTTCCAGGACCGCAGGATGCTCCAGTCATTCCAGGAGTCAACACCATTCCAGGATTGAGTAACTTCAACTATCTTGTCGGACAGCTGTTCCCACAAATGATCCCACCAGCAAACACTCTTCTGGGATCATCTATCAGCAGAATTCTTCCAAAGGACACTGCCAAGAACATTGCTAAGGATGTGTTCAGAGCCGTGCACCCAACTGCTGAGAACGTTGACACCGCTAGAATGATGGGAAGATGGTTCCAGGTTATCAACTCGCCACATGTTATCCGTGAGGCCTGCACCGTTTCACACTGTGAGCAACAAATATATATATATTCATTTTATTCAATTTTTGATTTACAGTCGGAGCTCTCACCAACAACACTTACTCCGCTTCGTTCACTATCCTCAAGTTCTACAGAGAAGGAAATCCAAATGGATCCCCAAGATATGCCCTCGGATACGGATTCAAGTCCGGAGAGACTGGACAGTTCGTTCTTCACAACAGCAATTCTGCTGATGCTGAGCCTTGTAAAACATCACTCCGCAGAACTTTTCTAAGAACGTTTTTCAGTCTGGGTGATTAAGATGGGACCACTCAACGAGTACAAGCAATACGACTACGCAATTGTCTCAACCTGGGTCAGATACCCAGTCTTCGTTATTGCTCGTGATCCAGAACGTTTCCGCAAGCTCCACATGAAGAACGTTCTTGAGTTCTTGCAGCAGAACAGTAAGTTTTTTCAAATAATTTTTGAAAAATATTGAAATGGTGTTTTTTCAGACTACATCAACGTGATGACCAAGGCCTTCAACATGATCTCCCCAGTTGACTACGAGGCCTGTCAATACACTCCAACTTTCTCTGGAACCGGAAAGTAAACCAAGCACTTTCCTCTTGCGACAATCATCTCACCGTCGGGTCTCCTATCTCTGAAATTTATTTTCCCGAACAGTCATTCCATTGTAATAAGTGAATTAATAATTTGATAACGATAACTTTCATCGCTAATAATAATTTTTCGCGTATTCGTCGACTCAAATAAAATATTTTGTACAATCATAATTTTTGTTTCCAATTTTGTTCAACAAATAATGAATCTTATACAAAATAGAAGAAATAATCAAAACTTCTAATAGTTATGTGAAAGTTCAAAACAGAAGAAAAAATATATTTGAAAAGCTCCGAAGTTAACGTTTCTCCCTTATTCATGTTAGCCTCCGTCGTTTTTTCTAACTTTTGATGGTATCCGTTTCAATGTAAAATGTCACTCGGTTTCGTTCTTCAAAAGACAGACTTCTCAAAAAGATAATCGGAGAAGGAAGTGAAGTGCAACAGCTTGCGAAATCCAGGTCATCGAGATGTCTATCTTCGCGACTAAAGGTGAACCGTTGTGAATCGCTTCAAGAAGATTAGACAGATATCACGATTCAATTTTGTTTTCTCTCTTTTCGGAAATTGGGCTTTCGCAATGAAACTGGGTCACTTGTCCCGTCACCTAATCGCAATTGGAAAGCAGGATTTCTCTGGATAACTGTTTGAGGAATGTGACGTTGCTGCGGAAGAGATCACATGAAACAATGAACAAACATTATGTCGGTCACGGTGTCATCAGGAATGTAACGGATATTCACGAATGTACAATGTGAAAATAGTTCAAGGGGCTGTAGAACTTTTGGTCTTTTCAAACATGACCAACGTATTGCTCTTTTTACTGAAATAACTCAATTTGCGTATGTGTGTCCAGATGTTTTCACTTTTTTGCCTTTACAAAAATAGAAGAAAACACAAAAAATTGAGTTCCTGAATACAAATTAAAAAATTTTCAACATTTCAAAAAAGCCACTGTCATTTATATTTTAGCTCATTCATTTTTCACGTTTATATTTTAGAATGCAAGCATTTAGATTATACGTTTTTCTCCAGGGCACGAGATCCAATCTAGTTTCTGTCATGAGTCTAAAATTATAGCATCGCTGTCTGTCTCTTGTCTTTTTATCCGAGTCATTCGTCCCTTTTGTGCTCGAGAATAGCTTTGGAAAAGCACTTATTGCGAGCGTCCTAGAAGGAGCTCGAGTGGGCTGATGAGCATGAAGGCAGACGACGAGACACTGCAGATCGATAGGCAACGGCGATGAGGAGTACGCCTTTCTAGTGGGAGCTGGCTCGCTCGCCCCCGGGCCTTCATTTGTGTGCCGCTTTTCGTTTGGCTTAGAACGACGACGAAATCATTCAGAGTTTTGCAACACTCTTCTTCTCCTCTTCTTCTTTCTATTTTTCTGCGTTTGTGCTCAACTCAAACGGAGTGAAGTGTGTGAGGCTGCAAGACCACCAAGTTCCAAAATGGCTGCGGATGAGGAACCTAAACGACCTATCGACTACTGGGTTTGTAAGTGACACATGAACAAGTTGCAAAAAAGGAAAGGAGATACTTTAACAGGCAGAGCAACCGACCGTTTTATTGTTGACTCTGAAAGGATAAAAGCACTCGACTTCATTATTGAAAGCATTCATACGGAAGTATGTGTCTGTTCCAGTTTGGATGAATTCCTCTGTTTTCAGCCGCTCACCGCCCTACTTGCAATAGACTTGCTGTCACATAAACTTTCAAGTCCATCTCAAGAGGAAGCTCTTTTAACTACCAGAGTCAGTATAATTGCGCATCCTATTCTGTAATTGCAACCTTTAGGCTCTCGATTATTTAGTCCGGAATGGTGGCGAAAAGGTTCACGAAAGATGCGGACGTTTCCGTTTTCTTAACGAGCTTGTCAGACTGATTGCTCCTAAATACATGGGCAAGCTGACATCTGAAGCATTGAAATTGGAAATCGTCAAACTATTGTTCATCTGGCAGCTATCCATTAAGCACATCCCTAAATACAAGCAAGTATATGAGTCACTAAAAGCGAGCAAGATAATAATGGAAGATCCTCACGTGAAAGAAACGGAAATCCCCGTGTTCCCCGGTAAGCTCCCCTGTTTATATTCAGTGTCTCCGTCTCTCTGTCTGACTACATCCCGTTTTACCTCATTTGTTTTGAGTTTCCCTTATTATTTCTTTTCTTCTCATTACTAGCTATCAGCGGCCAGTCTCATTCTACATGAATTCAGTTCCTCCTTCCCGTAACTCTGTATTTGACGACGAAGAACAAGCGATACTTCTCAAATCCTTATTGTCAAGCAACAGACCAGAAGACTTGCAGACTGCTAACAACTTGATTAAAAGTCTTGTTGAAACGGTTAGTTGAAGTGAAAATTATCTCCCAAAGTTTATTTATTTATTTTTTTTTATTTAGGAGGAACACAAAGTGGCCAAGATTCATGAGCGTCGCAAGAACTTGGACCACGCTATTCATTTGTGCAAGACGATCGAGCAGTTGAAACTTGACAAAGTTGCTGACACAATCGGATTAGGCAACTACTCTGTGGAAAGCGAGCACACACTCCAGGTACATTTCGGTAATCGAATCAAATCAGCGTTTTTTGATCATTTCAGAGATTGATTGAAGAACTGACTCAAATGCGTGCGACAATCTATGGGTACGCAAACGAGTTGGCGGAGAACAATGATCCGTGCTTGGAAGAAGTTTTAAATATTAATGACACAATCAACAAGGCACTACCAGCCAGAGAACAACCAAGGGGTGGTAACAGAGCGCCCGCTTCCGAGAGAGTTCATTGTAAGTGAAGTTCACGTCCAAGTTCAATTCAACTCCTTTCTTGCGTTTATTGTTGTTTCCTTTGGGAATAATATGTTTGAGCTTGAGCTTCATTAGCTTTCTCTTTTTCTATAATTAACATTCATCGTTTTTTTTCAAATTCAATGTATTCTAGTGGAACCTGAAAACGAGGAGCTGCTTGTTTTTAACTCCCCTACTAACGAAACGCCACCGCGAAACGGCTTCATTGATCCGCGTGATTTGGTTGGTGCAATGCAATGTGTACCCGAACCATAAAAATAGTCATTTAGGAGGGAAGCTTGCTCAACAACATGATCGAGTCGGAGTTTGTGGAGGAACAAAAGGTTGTTAGCGTATGTGTATCTGTGTGTGTGGGAAATTTGGGAAATCCAGAGAAATCTCGGAAAATCTCGAGGGATTAAGAGTAAACAACATTTTCCAGATTATTCCCGCTCCACAAATGGTTCAAATCTCAAATGTGAACAGCGCTTCAAGTCCTAGACCAAGGGGTGACTCTATCTTTGAAACCGATTTTTTGGCGGGACAAAGATTGCCAGAGTTGGTAGAAAGACTTAGTTAAAAGTTTGAGAATTCTTTTCAGAACCCCCAAAGCACCAACTTTAAATGAACTGAAACCAAGCACAACCATCACTTTGGAGGCTCTTGAAGTTCTGGTACCAGTTACTGCACCAGAACCTCTCAGTTTGTCCCCAAAAACAATTCCCGAGACAATTGCCTTGAAGCCAAGCTCCGTCATCATAAGTAATAAGCTTTCGCTAAATTTACCTAATTAATGCATGTTATAGGGAATCGGCTCCCCTTAGTAATTTTGGATAGCAAGGGAGTCAGAATTCTTCTCTATTGGTGCCAATCTGACTTGTCTACATCGAACATCCTCTCTTATGTGATTGTTGTTCAGAATCATAACAACTTTACTATTCGAGATGTATCATTATTACTGAAAACAAATGACAAGGTAACATATACATATATAAATTTATCTCAAACAAAATATTTCAGAATGTAATAATCCGGCTGCAAAATTCCATGCAAGATCTCCCTGGTTTCAATATTTTTGGCCAGCAAGAAACAATGAACCTCCTTCTTTGTGTCCAGCAACTAAATGATGTGAAAGATGTTGAAATCGACTTCACAATGGAATACAAAAGGACTATGGAGTCGACAATCAACGGAAGTTTTCTATTAACTCTTGTTCCCGAACATACATTCAGCTTAAAGTTCTAAAACAATCATATTTTTCTCCTCCCTCGTGCCCGTTTTTTACATTCAATCTCGGTCTCATATTTTGCTTACTATTTGCTTCTAATTTCCTGTCAGCATCTTTCTAGTTTTGGGAGAATAAAGAATAAATGTTTGGATATTGGCATGTCTGGGGATTTCAATAAAAAGTTAACAAGTACAGAAAGGATTTGGCCCATTGCGTCGTCAGCTTAAAAACGGAGCTAAGTAGATTTTCTGGATTATTATATATCAAACCCCTACGGAAGAAGTGTAAAACATGCGGTTTTTCAAGGGTTTCCACCTGCGGAAACATGAAAAATTGTGTTTAACAACTGAATTAAATGCTTTTCTGCACGTGAAGCTGAAATGTACCATTACTTTCCAAGCTTTTCTTACTGTAGTTTTTTTCAATCTTATTTTGACGTTAATTGCGCCAAGAGTCTTTTCTCAGGCCATGAATACCAGATTTATTACTTATCACGTTTAAACGGTTTGTCGTAAGGTATGATGTACGCGCGCGCCAATTGCGACCCTCTTCTCATTGTCCACTCGTCATTCTTCATTGTGTGCAGACTCTTTTGACGGACCACTCTCTGTGCCTTGCCAGCCCTATGCAACCATTCGATAACATGACCGGCCAGTTATTTTTTGGTTGGCTGCCAATGCCGTCGTTTTTTCGTCTCTTTCGCGTCACTCTCTTGCCACTTTTAATCACAATAGCACGGCAAGCAGACAGAAAGACAGGCAAAGCGAGAAAGACAGATACTGATTGTTTCCTATCGGACAAAATGCCGTCCATTGCAAAAATAATTCGTCTGAATTGAATTTAATTCTATTTTGAAAACGCAACCACTGGTTTCTCAGTGCCAGACAATCAATAATTCTCATTTTTCACAGTATAGGTTTCTCTTTGGTTTCAATTCTGTTCTTCTTGATTATTTACAACGATTAGACCTTATCTACATTAACATTGATACCAATGTCTCCTCCTCCTTTTTGTCGTTGTCTCCTTTCAGGAACAAAGACTGAAACCAACTTTTTGTGCAGCGAAGCTTGGTTGTGCTTTTAATTTCCCGCTTTAGCAATCTCGCTCCCGCATTTTAGGCATTTATTCTTCAAAAACAACATTTTTTCTCTTGGTTGTCTGTAGAGCGTACTTGCATTCTTGTCTGCGCCCTCTTGTCGCCACGTTCTCTCTCGTTCATTTCCTGTCGACGAGTCTTGTGACTTCACAGCTCCCATCTCTCCCAAATTCTCTTTTGCCTCCTGAATACATTGACACTTCTTTTCCTTTCAGTTAACCATGCCGGAAAGAGCGGACGCCAGCTCCGGAATGGTGCTTCTCACCGGAAATTCTCACCCCGAACTTGCAAAAATGGTTTCGGAGCGTCTCGAAATTCGTCTCGGTGATGCGACTGTGTACAACAAAACCAACCGAGGTATGTCATTTTGCCTCAGGCATCATTAATATTGCATGTATTCAGAAACTTCGGTCGATATCAAGCAGTCTGTCCGTGGAAAACACGTTTTCATTCTTCAGAGCGGCTCCAAGTAAGTCTTTTGCTGATCATCGATAACAAATCACTCAAATTGTTGATAAGATTTTGCACTTTAAATGAAGAAATCTGAACATACTCGATTCGCAGAAACGTCAACAACGATGTCATGGAACTCTTGGTCCTCATCTACGCCTGCAAGACTTCCATGTCGAAGACGATCACTGTTATTATGCCGTACCTTCCATACAGCAAGCAGTGTCGCATGTTGAGAAGATCTTCAATTGCCATGAAGCTTGTTGCCGAGATGATCTGCAAAGCTGGTCAGTTTTCAGTCATTTAAGTTGAATTGAGAAACAGGCCACAGTCTAATTTCTTTGCGTCATTCGCACGAAGAAATTAGCTTTGGTCGTAAAGATTTTTCAAAGAATTAGTAAAGATTTCTACTTTTTTTTCCAAGAAAACATCCCATTATGCTGAATTTGTGTTTGTTGCAGGTGCATCCAGATTGGTCTCCCTTGACTTGTACAAAAAGGAGATTCAAGGATTCTTCTCGTGCCCAGTCGACAACCTTCGTGCATCACCGTTCTTCTTGCAACATATCAAAACTAACGTAGGTTTTTTCAATAATTCATCAATTTCAGAAGGGAAAATTGCAGATTCCGGACTACAAAAACGCCATTATTGTTGCGAAATCTCCAGGAGTCATGAACAAAGCGACTTCTTATGCGGATCGCCTTCGTCTCGGTAAGAACACTCCATTTGCAAGTTGTATTCCATAGAATCCTCGAGATTACTGCATACATAGCTCAATCATCTTTCTTGCAGGATGTGAGTTATGAGAGTAAAGGAGGGTGGTAATGTATTTCTTATGTTTTGTACCTCAATGACTGGGTAATTAACAGACATGAGGAAGTTTCAAAAATCCATCTCTATCGATTTTTGCATACATTCATGTATATATTTCTACGTGGTGAATGTTGTCGATGACGACTCACTTGCACCTTTCTTAATTCTTAACTTCTATTTTCTATCCGCTCCATTTTTATGGTATGCGTATTCCCCTTGTTTGGTCCCGTTTGTCCCTCACATATATACATTATATCACAAACACGTTTGGTTGAGTTACGGGGTGGCAATTATTCATTGATTTTCTAGGTGTGGCTGTTATTCACGGAGAGCAAAAAGACGAGGAAGAATCTGGATTGGAAGATGGACGTCAGTCACCACCACCAAATGTCACTTCGTACGATTTTTTGCCGGCTCAAGAGTCCAAGCAGAAGCCACCACTCACTGTTGTTGGAGACGTTGGAGGACGCATTGCAATCATGGTGGTGCGTTTTTAAAAAATAGACCAAACTCACAAATTCATGTCTACAAAAAAATTGTGAATGTTTTTTTAGGACGACATAATCGATGACGCCCAATCGTTCGTCGCCGCTGCTGAAGTGCTCAAGGCTCGTGGCGCTTACAAAATCTACGTCATTGCCACGCACGGAGTTCTTTCATCGGATGCCCCCGCTCTTCTAGAGGCTTCCCCAATTACTGAGGTACTTTCAAAATCTCATGACTGTTTTTCATAATATTTTTCCAGGTCATTGTCACTAACACAGTGCCTCATGACATGCAGAAGATGCGTTGCCACAAGATCAAGACAGTCGACGTTTCGCTGATGATTTGTGAGGCGATTCGCCGTATCTTTTACAACGAGTCAATGGGACAACTCTTCCGAGATGTTACTCTCGATGACTAACTGTCTTATATCAATGCTCTCGCTTGACCAACTTCACTTTCCATCCAGTTTACTGTGCCTAGCGTAGAATTCTTATGAATTCTACAGAACCATACGTTTTGAGACAGTTCCGTGCGCTGAAATATTTTATCCGATTGTTTTATAAATAACATCTTAAAATCTGACACAAAAAATTCCTTGTTCAATTTTTTTTCATAAAGTTTATATTGCGTAAATGTTAGTGAAATCTAAGTCAAATGGGTCAAGAAAAACAAGAACATATTTCAGCAAAAATATTTTTCGAATTCTTTAATCAGCATTCAGTTTAAAAAGCGGTTGCTT
This sequence comes from Caenorhabditis sp. 39 LS-2015, assembly GCA_900536345.3. Classification (NCBI taxonomy): domain Eukaryota; kingdom Metazoa; phylum Nematoda; class Chromadorea; order Rhabditida; family Rhabditidae; genus Caenorhabditis; species Caenorhabditis waitukubuli. The sequence goes on along the minus strand of LR573872.1, from coordinate 28,712 downwards.
CAGCCAAAAAATATCGACAACTTTTCCGTAACCCAAGTATATGCTCTTACGGCTCCAGTGAAAATCGGCTTAACAACATATCGGTCATACCTATAAATGTAAATCACTTGACCGGTCGAACACCGCTGTAAGGGCAACTCACGTGTCTCTACAAGCACTATCCAGACAGAACTCAAACTTTCTATCGGCCTCTCTGTACTTTGAGAAAGAATATGAATTTCTTTTAGGGAACTGCTCATCAATTCGATCGTAAGCATAGTCATGTTCCTTACAACATTTGTTTAGTGCTAGTTCAATTCAATATTTGAGTACTATTTCATTTATTTCTCACCGTACTGATCAGACGTCTGAGTGAGAAACCATGATATTTTCTCAATGAGAGTATTAGTTCCACATTGCCAATCTTTTTCCGCAGAAACATGCTTAGAAAGAATAACGATGCAGAGAAATGATATTAATCGGACACCAAACATTTCTGCAGTGAATGATGCTTACTAGATTACGGGAAGGTGCTCGGAAGATCGGACGGATCAAGCTATTAATCAATTGCGAGGTCTCGTGAGCTGAATTCAAAGGATACACACTTTCACGCTGATTTTTGACTTTTTAACGTAGGTGTAAAAATAGTCCTTGGAACTTCAAGTATTTTTGGGAGTGAAAAAACTTCTAGAAAATACATGTTTATTGGAAAACGTGTTCATATTAAAAAATGTTTCATAATTTATCTGTGAAGTCATATGTAAAAATATAACTCGACAAATAATAAATGCAAAAACTTTTATCAAAAAGACCATCCAAAAATATTTTGAAGCCATGAGTTGAATCTGACAGCATACTTGAAAATTGGTCTCACAACCCATCGGTTATAGCTGCAACAAATATCAATGACACCAGTTACGGAAAAACAACATATTCTTACAAAGAAGTGCAACTTCTCTCAATACACGCTTCAAAAATTATATCGGCATGTCTTCTTGTATAGAAATATTTATTTCCCTTTTTTTCAATAGCGTCATAATGCGTATCGTGTTCTTTGCAGCACTCATTTATTTCTGAGAAAAACTAAAATTTTCACTAGCTAATTGTAAAAAAATAACTGTATCTATCCGAGCTGAAAACCAGTACGGAAGAAATTTTTCTTGTTACTAGTCCACTTCCACATTGCCATTGTGCACCAACAGGGTTAGTTGAAATTAAGAAAATAATAGTTACAAGCCGGAAAGTAGAACAACGATAACGAATCATCATTCGCTAGAACCACAAGATGTGGGAATGATGTTGGTCAAAAACACTTAACATCTGTTAATGTACTAAACAACTGTTGATATAATTTAGCGACAAATGAGCAGTACATCGTATAGTTACACAATGCTGTTTGAAACTTTTCAAGGTGTCTGAAGGTCAGCAAGTGCAACAGGTGCAACAATTTGCTCGTTTTTTGTATGGAAACTCAAATATGATTTTTTAATCTTGAACAAGGAACGGAAGTTTACAAATATGAAATTTTTATTCAATTTATGTAGCGTTAAAATAAAAACGGAAAAAAATTTCTGAACCAAGTATTAACCTTAACAGCAACAGTAAAAACAGGCTTCACAATCCAATAATCCAAACTGAAAAATTGTACTGTGTTTTGAATCAATTCTCGACCTCACCCTCTCGTGCAAATTTTTTTCAAACACTGCTCAAAAAGCCAATCAGCTTCTCTATAGTCGATATACGATCGTCTCGCTTTATATAGATCGTATTGTAAATCATGAGTATGACAGCATTCATTAATCGCTGAAAACGCTTGTTTGGTCTGCATAACATTGAAAAAGATCACCGTTTCTATCCGAATTGATAGTGAGAGCCCATGATATACCTTCTGACACCATACCACTACCACAGTGCCAGGCGTTCTCCGCATTTGCCAGATTGAGAATCAGAATAAAGAAGAGACACCAGGAGAGAGCTCGTGGGAGCATCGTAATATCAGAAGTTGCAAAGATTGGTCAAATGACAGAACACAGATTCAGTCGGGTGAATGTGTACTCTACACATGGGGACATTAATCAAGAGAAAGGGGAGGATGAGCAGACAAATGAATCAAGCCGTTCCGAACTTTGGATAACAACGACAAGATTTCTTTAAAAAAATAATATTGAATCAGAAAATTGTATTTTTCCAACATTTTTTCAAAGACAAGAAAAAAGAAAATTCCGATATTTTTATTTTCAGCTCTGTCATAAACTAATGTTTTCTATTCGTAACATTAAGAACTCCTTTCACGCACTGTTGTTCTCACCATGATTAGAATTTCTATAAAAATTTATTGACTTGTCCTGAACAGTGTTCCATTCAACGAGAATCTCTTTTTGTATATTCAGCATATGTTCCTACTTGATTATTTTGCAGTGTTTTTTTTTAATGTTTGTGCTATTTGTTTATTCATGAACTGCCAATATGTATGCCATTTCATTCGCCAAGCTTAGCACATAAAATTTTTGAAAGTAACATAACATATATGTAACTATTTTTTTCCTAGTTTTCAGGTCATGTTCAATATTTTCTCCTGTTTCTCTCAAATTCCTTTCGATGCCAAAGTTCGTCCAATCCTATCAAATAATTTGTCAACTCGTGCTTCTTTCTTTTTTGATAATACTTCTTTGTATTGCAACACAATTGTGTCTTATCATTTCCATGCCTCCATTCATTCCTTTTCAGTTTTCTCCCACTTTCCAACTTTAAAAGTCGTCATCCATTGGACAGTCTGCCCTTTGTTGATCTTTAAGTCAAACAGGGATGATGAATAGGGCAAACCCAGTAAAACCGAGCAGACAAATCTCTCTAGAATCAATAACGCGCTTACATTTTTGTGGACAGAGCTCAGCTGCCACCAGTCTGCCGACTCCCTCTTTCTCTTTCACATATCTTCTTTTTTCCCTTGCAACTCGATCTCCACTTCCTCCACACTATTTATCACCATGCCGAGCATGTTCTTTTGATTTCGCAGTTTTTTTTCATTCCATGCGTTTTTCAATTGTTTTCTTGAAAATCAAAAATCTAGTATTCCGAAAAAGTGTCATTCTAAAAATATATGAAGTGTTCTTCTTGCAGGAATGCGTGAGAAGAAACAAGCGGGTTGGAAGAACTACATCCCCATCACAAAATGGCTGCCACAGTACAGTGTCAAGGAGAATCTCATTAATGATCTCATCGGTGGGATCACTGTCGGTATTCTACATGTTCCACAAGGTATTGGCTGCATAGTTGATGATCTGATCTCATCTTCTTACTGACCATCAGAGAGGCAATTTTCAGGAATGGCATATGCCTCCCTAGTGGGTCTGAAACCAGTATATGGACTATACACATCTCTTTTCCCTTCGTTGATCTATATGCTCTTTGGCACGAGTCGACATGTTTCCCTTGGTAGATCAAATACTTCAAAAATCGCCGATTTTACACAGTTTCAGGTGTTTTTGCGGTTGTCAGTTTGATGTCAGGTTCATGCAACTTACGAGTCACGCAAGAAATCATTGCAAACAACGGGTCAAATTTCACAAAAGCTGAGATGGAAGTGATATCAGTATCGGTTGTGAAATCGTTAGGATTGGCGATAGGGTTTATACAGGTAAAGTGTTTCGTGTTCATTGAAAAAAATTGATTGAAACATTTCAGATAGTTATGGGTATTGTGAAAGCAAACTATTTGATATCATATCTGTCGGATCAAGTTTGTTTCCAATTTTTGTCTGAAGATTTCAAAGAATTAACTGCTTCAGATTATTGTTGGTTTTACAACTGGAGCTGCTGTTCATGTCTTTACAGCGCAACTAAACAAAATTATCGGTGTTGCTTTGCCACGTCATACTGGAATGGGGAAACTGTTCTTTGTGAGTTTTCTTCAAGTCATTTCCAATCGGGTTTTCTATCATTTGCAGATCTACCAAGATCTCATCAACTCAATACTCGACGACAAAATGAACAAAGTCACGTTGGCAATATCTGTAGTTGCCATTGTAGCGTTGTATGTTCTCAAGTATCACATTACTCCTGCTCTTTGTGCAAAAACTAGAATTCCTATACCGTATGATCTGTTTTTGGTTAGTTTTTTGAAAGTACAGAATAGGAAAATTTGAATTGTTCACAGATTATAATAGGAACTGCACTTTCGAGTTTCTTTGTCATCGATCAAACTCATCATGTTAAGATCATCGGGGAAATTCCGACCGGGTAAAGACTATGCTGTTACTTTTTAAGTTCTTCCTTTTTTTCAGATTTCCTTCTCCCGCCGTCCCGGATGTAACACTGTTCAGATACGTTATCGGAGATGCAATTGCAATTTCCATTGTATCTGTGGTAGTAACTGTTTCCATGGGAAAAGTTATCGCTAAAAAGCACGACTATGAAATTGACGTCCGTCAGGAATTTTTTGCTCTGGGAGCTGTTTCCACATTCTGTTCAATGTTCCCTTGCTGGCCGACGTCAACAGCTTTAGCAAGAACTATAATTAATGAAAACGCAGGTACCAAAACACAGGTATGTTCTTGAAAATTAGCCCACGCAGCTTGATAGATAAAAACAGATCGGTAAACTTAAACTGAGTCAACAAACTATTTGTTTAGGGGTTGTTTTCAAAATACTAAGTCAATCAGATTATCAACGATTAGAATTATTGTTCAGTTTCTAAAACAAAGTTAGACTGTTTCGCTCGCAACAATTCATTATTTCATCACAATGATTCTTGAGTCATCCATAGACGATAAGTGGTCCGATGGCACCGTTGCTCGAGTAAAACACATCGCGGCTCTGCACATTCCTTGACTCATTCTTGGTCAGCAGCTTCCAGAAGTTGCAGAAGTTGAAGCAACTGAAGGAAGCGAATAGTCTTCTGAAGGAGCAAAACATGATGTTGTCCGACTTTCTGAAAAACTAGCAGGTTTTCGTCAATATTTCAATTGAAATACAAAAAAAAACCAACCTTTCCTTGAAGTTGACACCTCCAACTCGAAAAAAAAAAGAGAAAATGAAAGCGAAAACTGTGGAATTCCGATTTATGGATATTCGACACCTGGAATGCTAATAGTCTCGTGTTCTGTGGGCGGAGAATGTAAACTGTGAAAAACACAAATTGAATTGATCATCGGATGGTTGATCGCTTGTTCTCTGCAGGATAATGGAAAATTTCCATCAGAATCCCGAGACAAGGAAGTAAAACTGTGGAATTCTAGTTTTCCTGCAGTTTTGCAAACATTCTTTTGTGTCGGGAAAAGATGAAAGACATTTTTATTGTGAATCATAAAAAGAGCAAAAATGGGATTTGAGAGCAATTTTTGAATCTTGAAAATCACTAAAAAGGATAGTTATGTACAGGTTATGAGGGGCGGTCATGTAAAAAAAAAATGATTTTTTTGAATAAGAAAAAAAACGACTAAAAGCAAACAAAAACTACAATTGTTTCAATAAAATTAAAAATAAATTTCAAAATTTTTAGATATCTGCAATATTCTCAGCACTGGTATTAACACTGGTCTTGTTTTTTATTGGGCCACTGCTAGAACATCTTCCAACGGTATACAACTAGACATTCTATTTATGTAGAAAAAACCACGATTTGCAGTGTTTCCTTTCTTGCATAGTCATTGTAGCTCTAAGAGGAATGTTCCTTCATCTCAAAAACTTTGTGACTCTGTGGAAAGTTTCAAAATATGACTGGGTAAGTGAAATAAGTAGTTGGAGCGCAGGTGAATAAGTAGAAATTTGTGAGATTTTAGCTAATATTCTCGATAACATTCTTCTCAACCGTAGTCCTTGATGTTGTTCCTGGCTTGTTCATTGGGACAGTGGCAGCACTTATGCTATCTATTCTACGAATTCAGAGGTCAGTTTTGGAGAAAAAAAAAGAAATTATGCAAAAAGACAAAAGTTGATGGGAAGGGAAAACTGTTGACAATTATTGAAAGCGGCTGCGTATTAGAAGGTAAAGAACTACCAGCTCCGAGAACCAGACAGTGACGGCAAAAAGAATAACGATAGTTTGAGCGCAAAGACTTATGAATTCCATTCGAAATCCTCTTTTTGATTTTTGTATTGCTGTAAGAAGAACCAATCCCTCCGCAACTTTTCGTTCTCCTCTTCCAATTTCTTGAGTTGTAACTCTCTCCTCTGTTGCTCCAACTCTGCTTCGATTTCACGTTGTCTCAAGAGTTCCAAATAGTAATTATAGGACCTTCGCGTAGTTGTGGTTGGCGTAGTTGTGGTTGTTCCCCAGTTGACCCACTCTTGGTTAGTGACTTTTTGCCAAATATTGTACGCTTGCACTGATTTGCAGAATACGGGCTTTATGAGGTTTCTTACAAACCTAAACAATGTTGTTCAAAATTTGTAATGCAGTCTGCAATACTCACCAGTTTGTGTTTTCATCCAAGCAATTGCAAAAAACAGTATCAGCGTCTTCCCGTGAAAGGGTCTGGTGGTAGTAATGCTCGTCGTGAGCGTGACAGCACTGGTTTACACCTGAAGGAAGATTTTGTGGGTTGGCCAGAAAAAATTTTTGAAATAGGAAGCGTTTGAAAAAAAGGAAAGAACTATTGATCTAAACAAACGCTGCTGCTTATTCTCTTTTCCAAACGTCAGCTCAATTTTGCATTAAATCCTAAAATCTTCCGCTGGAAATGCGTAAAGCTGGAGAAAAGTGCTCAATTTATGCTTTCCAAAGAGCTGAGAAAAAGAGAGAGAAATAAAAAAGTTTTTGGCGGAGCGCCTGGCCTCTCGCTGAAAAAATGCTCTCGGTGGTCGGAGGTCCTGAGAAATTATCTAAATGAACAATCTGACGCAGACTCATTCATTTTCTCAATCTGAACGTTTTTTTGGAAATGATCTGAGAAACAAATAAGTGAAAATGTCTTCGATAAGAGTTTAGAATTTGCGAATGAGTAATACACGAGAAAAGGAAAATATTATCTTCAAAAGAGGAGTTTTTAAGTGCAAAACCTTACCGTGATAGTCAAAAGGTTTTGATAACCATTCCGAAATTGTCTCGGTGACTGAATTGATTCCACAGTGCCACCTTGAGCCATCATAACTTGCACATTCCAACTGAGACACGGAAAACACCAGTAAAATTAGTAGTACACCCGAGAGCCTCATCCTGCAAAAAACTGAATGAGACAAATGAAATCCGATATGCGTTATGTCTGTCAGATTGCACTGACGGAAGAAAATCAGTCAAATGTGAAGGATATATCACGTAAAAAAACATAAAGTTGTGGCTGTGGTTGATGAGAAATAAAGCACAAGATTGGGGAACAGCTTGAGAAAATGAGAAACGGAGTGGCCGGTCCAATGGTTTTTGTTATTTAAGGAGGAGTTCAGAATCGTCTCACTCCCGGCGATTGCAAACAGTCTCAGTCACACATTTATTGACCGTCCTGATTTTCTCACCAATTTGATGAACACTTTGGCGTTTCGTTTCCGATTGGCTGAAGCACGCGCTGCTTGGAACGTGTTTTTCGCGTAGGAAGCCGCGAATTAAAACTAACTAAGTCGTCAAGACGAGTGATCCGGCACAGAAAAAACTGGGAGCCGGTGTGGGACACCACTCAAAAAATGAAAAGGAAAACAATGAACGGAAACTGAATAGATTCGTCGGGTGGAAAGCCAAGGAACATCTTTTGTACTCAAACACTTTTGTCATACAACCGCGCTAAATCGAAAGGTCAGTGTGTACAATCGGTCATTGAGCAATCAAAAAAAGTGCGACAAGAAACATTTGTCGCCGGTCGACAACACGAAGGGATCTGTTTCTAACTCTTCACAAAGTTTTCGAAAAATGTTGGTGCTACAAAAGTGTTTTGTCTGGCAATTGTTAGAAAACGGTGGAAAATGAAAGGAGAATGCTAAGACTGAATGACAACTCATTTGGCAACTCAAGGAACGTAAGAAATCGCGGAAAAAATCCGCGTGATCATGAAAGGAAACAAGCCGGATCGTCGCGTAAAATGAATCAGTGTGCACAATAAAACTGCGTCGCAATGGCAATGGCTCGTAATCCGGAACAAGATACTCGAATGTTTCTCGCGTGTGTGTTGTGTCCTACAGGTTCTGGCACTTGTCTCTCTGCGCCCCGTCCATGCAACTGTGTGTGCTCAGCGTTGACCATCGCAACGCGCGGTTCATTGAACTTTGTTTGTCAATCATTTCTCCTCCAACGTTCATATTTTGCAGATCAAGTCCTTCTTTGGCAGAAGAGTGCGAGTCTGGCCGCGATAGGTTCGAGCAATGACCAATAGGATAGATTGTAGTCGCGTTCTTTCAGTTCAACATGTGTCGTTCACTACGCCTCTCCATTGTTCTACTTTAATTGCGAAAGATTTGAGAAGAAAATTCAGAAGATAGTCAAAGAGTTTAAGACTGACAAAAGTGTTCAACCAACAGCCGAACAGAAAGTCGCCATGATGACGAAACAACCGGAAGATGAAGAGGTGAGAATGAGGTCCATCGCATAGTTATTGTTTTTTATGGCGAGAACCTGTTCAAGAGACTAGTTGAAATTTCGCAGAAACTACTGATTCTCGACATGAGCGGAGTATCAAACATAGACCTTTGTGGTGCTACGATTCTCATTAAACTGCAGCAAGATTTGAAATCACGGAGCATCATCTTCAAAATTCGAAATGCCAATGGTATCTGATTATTGTTGTTTAATTTTACTTCAAAATGTGTTTTTTCCAGATGCAGTGTCGACATTCATTCATAGAGTTGATAACTCGGAGCCGTTGTTTGAATGAAGTCTCAAGCTCAGGATTTCACCCTTTCACAACATTTCCATTTCCATTTGTCAATCCGTTCTTTAACTCATATTGAGTAGCTTATCAAGAGATTTATGTTGTGCAGGTCGACGAGTTTCCATCTTTCTGTGATATTTTTCAAAATGATTTAGTAAACAGTTGATTGATTTATTCCTTACAATTCCTTGCTAATTGTTTCAATAAATCTTCGCAAATAGTACATAAAATACATTTCTGATTTTAAATATCAGTTTTCCTTTTTTTCGAAGCCGCCCACTTTTTTCAATGAAGTTTTCCTTTTGTTTCTTGTCAGGTTATTATTCTTCAGCTTCTGACATCAGCAACATTCGGGTGAGCGTCAGCTAATGTTTACTCTCAAAGGATAGCCGTTGCCAAGGTCACCATACCCTTTTTCTCATCTATCTCATATCTAAACAAAATGTGCCTTTCGCTGACATTTTCATTTTGTTTTAGCAGTCTTTTCCTTTTGTTCATCAAGGGCGGATTAATTATATGATTTAATTCAAAGTTGAGTGTTTACACATTTTCAAATTTGTCACTAATTTCAGATCGAACAAGCAAGTACAAAATGGAACCCTTGATTCCGAAAAGTTTGATAAACCACAATTCTGTCTCACCAAGTAATGAGACTGGGAACGGTTAGTTTTACTGTATCTTAAAGTCCGAACTACTTTAATGCATTCAAATCTTAACCATTGTTTGAGATTTGTTGCAGATAACCCAGATGGAACACCTTCGGTTGATCAAAGTAATATTAAAGAAACTTATTTCTGTGAGTCTTTTTTTTGAACAACGAGTAGTTCTTTTCTTCTCAGACCTAAAAATAGGACCTGTTCTGCCACCTCCATCAGCTGAACAATCGTTACGTCCTGTTCCACTGAAACCGTATCATATCTTCAAACAAAAGAAACTGTCTCCGAGAATCAAAATATGGAATATCTGCTACCCAACACCGTTGGATCATTTTTCAAAGCACTGCATCTCTGATATAACAATTGTATCCCTGGAGCGGAACAATGAAAAATCCAATAAATTCGGAATTCTCATGAATACAAATCAAGTGGCGGTGAAATTTTGTTGGACGTGTATGTTCAAAAAACTCAACATTTTTGGAAAATGTCCTTATTTTTTCAGATTTTGTGAAACGCGTGCGTGTCCCAATAATCTACGGTTGGACAATGGAGGAACTACAAGATAAACTGCCCAGAATTTGTAAATGGGAACGGCTGCCAGTGTCATTGTTTTTTGATGAGACCTTGTTCACAAACACTAGCCTTGCTGAACTGATCAGTTTTGAAAAGGCAGTTGATAAGAAAGTTAAGGAAATATGGCTGCAGAAGTTATATGTAATTAATGAGTCGAATGGTGTTTGTGGCTATGACGGATTCAATTTGAATGTTGAGTTGTCTTCTTCTGCAACATTGCACAGTGCTTCCTATTACTCAAGAAACAATATAACCATCATTAGACCTCTCGAAAACTTCGTATCGCATAAGCGAAAATCGCGATCAATCAACTCAAAGCACTTGGCTGAACTTGTCGTTTCTTTTCCACTATCTCCATTGCCAACACCCAATTGCAACGACTCGCGGATGCCTCCAATATGGACACAGTTAAATAGCATTGATAAACATATGAATGAGATTCTTTCCTGTGTGACTCATCTCAAAGCTCCATTACCAGATCTAAAATCTCTTTTGTTCTTCCAATTCATGAATTCAGTATGGAGCAAATTGAATGCAAACTCTTGATTATTAACAATCTCACTATGTCGATATCTGAAATTTTTTTTGATCCCGTCTCATTTCATTAATTTGATTCCTACAAATGAAAATCAACTAAATGATAAATCATAATTTTAGTTGTTGTTGAATAAATTACATTTGAGACAGACTCCTTCAGAGAAGTGACCGGCATGAACTCAAACCGTAGTTTCTCTTCAGAATTCGAAAACGAAACCACGCAAAACTCTGCTTTCGAAACAGCTAACATTATCACCTCCAATGCGTTGGTTAATCAAGCGAGAGTGCAACTGCCAAAATTCTAATCTCCTTTTCCACTTCCTCGCCTTACTTTCGTGGCATTTTCGATTTTTGTGGAGTTTCGATTTTGAGGCTTCTTTTCTGTTTTTAGAAAATATTCTTCGTATTTTGTTTTGTTTTAGTTCCGGTGGAAAACATGACGCGTCACATTTTTTATGTCAATTTCATTGTTTTATTATTATTCGGCGAGATTTTGGTTTCTTGGTCAAAGAAATGAAGAACACTGTTCTTCTTTCCTACTTGTTTTACTCTTACTGATATTGCTTTCTGGTTTCGTACATTTTGCCAAAAAAGATTTTCGTTGGCTTTGTTTTGCTCCAAAGCTCAGAAAGAGATACGAATGATAAGCACAATTTTTATCACCTGCCCCTATAAACACTAAGCGGCGAGTAGCAGAAGGGCACGAGACACAGGAAGCAAGACAAAGCAGAGAACAGAAGAGGGAGCACGCAGAAGGTAACCACAATCATTCATTTCCTCCTTTGATTTTGTTCTCTGTCTCTGTGTTTTTTTCGAAATTGGCGGGCTTCGTATGTTTGATACGATGATCGATCAATGCAAAACTGCCTAAAATGTGTCGTTTTTTTTATAATTGGCAACAATTTAAAAAAAGGAATAGAGAACGCAGCGGCATACCATTTTACGAACAATTATTCAGAGCACTGCTCTGTGAGCAAGACGATTTAGACTTTCAGAAAACCAGCAAAAAATAGAAAATATAATTAGAGAAAAAAAACTTTAAAGCACTTTCCATTACTGCTTTGAGAAGTTCGTATCTTCTAGTTCGTGTATCTTCTTCGTTGATTTTTTTTTGATTTTTGTTGATTTCTGATTTCATAAATTGCTCGGGCCGTGCCAAATTGTCTATGAAATTTTCCACCTTCTTCTTGTGTTCAGCGTCAAGTAACATCCATTTCCTATTTTTCTCTTATCATTGTCAGTTCCCACTCATTTTTCGTCTCTCCTCTTCCTCCCGTTTCCGCTCTGTCTTCCCATCGTTTCAATTCGAAACTCCCGAGAAGAACGCCGTCAAAGCAGTGCCAAAACAAACAAACTAAGAGGCGGAGTGTGTGGTGTGGAAGTCAAAAACGTCTCCTCCCGTTCTCTTCGCAAGTTCTCGCCTACCTTTTGTTCTTTTTTGACATTTCCCATTCGCTTTATTCATCTTTTTGTCATTCCGTTCTTTTTCTGTTGCTTAGAACTGTTTTAATTCATAATGAAAAGGCGACAGACAAGAAGCAGAAAGCCAACGTTTTGTTTTGCTGAGAACCACATCTGTCATAATATAACATTTTCCACTGTTTCAACATTTTGAAACTTGCCTATGTACAGTCAAAACAAAAATTCTTGAGAAAGCAAGTCAGTCTTGCTTTGAAAATAATGTAACCGGGTTGCTACTTCTCATTCTTTTTTTTCAACTTGGTTGTGCGTTAAAAAACTGTCCGTTTTCTTTAACACTGTTTCGAACAATGGAAAATATTGAGAAGGAACGGATATGATTCATCGGCCGCGTCAGACAAAGACAAAGCTTTCTTGATTTTTGAAAGGTTTCTAATTCTTTTTTATTCTCAACAATTCTATTTTTACCGTTCCACGTGCAACTTCAAAAATTTGCTTGCCTGTTCATGCAAAGTTCATTCGGAACCGACCACAGTGTTCTGTTCGGTTTATACCAGATTGTGTCCAACAAAAAGCCACATAGAACAGCCAGTGTGTTTTTTATGCGAGAGGAACATGTGAGCGGCAAATAGATCATTCATCAAGACAAAACTGCATTGAAACCACACTAAAACCTCATTTGAGTTTTCGGTGTCACCAGCTGTCCCACTATAATTTAGCATCCCAGATTTCATGCTTTTCTTCAGTTTGAAATGAACATGTTTTCCTGAAATTTCTGCTCTTTCTCTTATTCTTTTTTCACTTTTTCGTTTTCGCATTACTACTAGCAGGTGCATTCTGTATCTGTTTGGTGCTTCATGATTCCTTTTTATTATTTTTTCCTGGTTTTCCTGCTTCTTGTTGTTGCGGCCAGACGGTTCTTTCTTTCTCTTCATTTCGATCACAGTTTTTGTCGTTGCCACATATTGCGAAACGGAACGTGATACTTTTATTGCGTACCATCTGTTGAAGAAGGAGCTTCGTCTCGCAAAAACAGTTTCACTTATTCTTGTTGCAGCGATGAAGAAAGCCGTCACTTGTCGGATGGTAATGGCGCCATATATGAAAAGAGAGCCAACGTTGACCATCAAAACTTTGGAAAATGCCACTATCGATGCTGAGAACACCATGAGAATCTTTAACGAGATGGTACGCTACTTATCTTTTCTGGTATTCATGGAAAATTCGGTTGTATTACAGCGTGAGTCTCACAATCTGGCCGCCAGTCATTTTGATGAGATCATCAGCAGCTACAATGCGTTGATGGAGGAAGCAACCGCCTCAAAGGACAAGAACAACGTCTATATGATGAAGGTAGCCAGTGGTTCTCGAAATTATCAAACTTTGTTATTTATCTTTTACAGAAAGCCACAGCTTCGCTAGAAATCATGGCGGAAAACTTGAAGAAAACCAACAAGGAGTTTGATCGTCGCTACAAGAAGCTCATCATTGCTGCTAAGAAGGCAAACGGACAGGAGGTCGAAGAGGACGATGAGGAGGAAGCCGACGACGGCGATGATGTCAAGGATAAGAGCGGAACCACTGCTGCGCCCAGCACTGAGCCTGCCGTTCAGAAAACCGACTAACCACCTCATCATGACACTTCTCGAATCTCATTCGTTTCCTTTCTTCTCTCTCGCACGGTTCGTCTGTCATTCACTTTCATCATATTGCATTATGTTAATTTTTGGAATTTGATTTTCACACTCTTTTGAAACTGAATAAATTTTGAGATATTCGAAAGAATGCACAAAAACAACAGTCCTTATGGGCAGCATCCAAACAATGCGCATACAGTCTGTGCTGACGTACCAGTTGTGCTTGCGCACGAGAGGTGTAGCGGGAAACGCTTATAAATTCGAGACAGGTACACTGCAATGATATCGTCTTTTGCATTTGTGGTTGAATCTTCGTTTAGATTTTCCAGAGTTCTACTTGAGATGCTCAGTTGAATTTGGTTTTTTTTGTCGTTTTAGTCAACCAGGGAATGCTCATTAACCTGCCAAACAAATATTCAAAAAAACATTTTATGGTCTTTAGAAAATCCACTAGACGATATCTTTGCGTGTGTATTGTTTTCACTCGCATGTCTTTCTCATCCAAACACTTTCCCATATACGCAACCACATCGATTGTTTTTATCACTTTTCCTTAACCGTTTGAATCATTCTTTTATGTGTTCGTTCGAGAGGAGCACCATATGCTGTCTGGTTTCTACGGTTTTATTTGATACCAATATGGTAGTTTTTGAGCTTAGTTTTGGTCAGTTCAGTCCTTTGCAAGACAACAGGGTGTTTCGGCGTCGAAAAAATCGATGGGTTACACAAAACAGTATTATGCACGACGCATTTTCTCTTCTCGTCGTCTGCGTCTCACCTGCTACTTTATATTTTTTCTCACTGTTCGTGCGTCCTACCCAATATTAACTTTACTTTTATGTATTTTCGAAACTTTATAAACTTTTTTATGTCTATGTGTTTTCAGCCGGTTGTTCTGCTGGATCAAAATGAGCCATGAGGAATCCGTTCAGTATTTGGTGGACAATGAGTGGACTGTCACTTTGAAAATTGCCAAAGACGCAGCGAAAAAAGTCGAGAAATCGTATGCTGCCGTTCGCGAGAAAGTACGTTTCATTTGTCTTTATTATCTAATCATGTATATCTTTTCAGGCGCTCGCCCTCGTCAACAAAGACTACATGGACGATGCCGACGATAACTACAACGGCAACATGACTTTGTTCGAGATTTGCCAGGAAGACGAAGATCTGCAAGAGCTCAAGGTATTATTCCTGCGTCAAATAAAAATAAATTTCATGTCTTTTTAAGAGACTCACAGTTGTGTTCGAGCTGTTCCACATCAGAATCAACTATCTGGAGCGTCTTATTGGAAGCACAGAGGCTTCGAAAACCATTTCAAAGCAGAACAGCCAAGGCGACGTGTCATCCATCCAATAAGCTACACCGGACGGTTCCATGCCCAAACGTCATGAGTTTTCATTGTCATAATTAAATTGTCAGGGCTCTTAACGAAAAATTCCAACTTTTTGGAAAAGTTCTCTGGGGTTTTCCCTGTGATTTCTTCCAGATTCAATCTGTTTTCTATTTCTGTCTAACAGTGTTTTTCTGATTGTGAGTGTAATAAAGCAAACGTGGTTTTATTAAGTTAAGTTGCTATTGTGTCTTTTCACCTCCATTTCAATGTTTTGCACAAAATCAAACCAAAAACAGTAGAAAATGAAATTGCCATAAAAAAGGTCAACAGTTTACCAATTATGTTGGTTGTCTAAGAAAACGACGTGGCCGCGGTGTGTTCCCTAGTTCATCTGCAATTGTGCTGCTTGCCATTGTTGAAATCGTCGGTACAACTGGAAAATTCGCAGGGTTCGGAGCACCTCTTGATTGTAGAACTGAAAATCAACATTGTTTCTCAAACCGTAGCAGACATGACTATGACTAGTTACCATGTAATCTTCCAGTGTCTGATTTTGCTCTCGAGCGCGTAGAACATCATTTAAGGAATCAGTGCAAATGTTGGAAGCATAGCGCTCAACACGCAGAACATGTCTTGGGAGACGTTCGCGCTGCAAGATATTTGAGTAGTATAGGTCCGTTTGCAAGTCTCACCACTCCTTGCTCTTCTAAAGCAAGACGATTAGCGGCGGCGGGTTCCAACATGGAGAAGAGTTGCTCTTCATTATGCTTAAACAATTTTAGCGTTTTATTCAGAAAGGCTTTTTTATCGAAAAAAGACACAAGGCTCACTTGAATTTCTCTAATGAGCTCTTCTCTTTGATGGCGGTTATTTTGTACAGCTCTATGAGCTCTAGTTCTCGGACGACCTCCTTCGTTTGGCATTTCAACTATGGAAATTGGAGAAATATTAATTATTCGACGAAAAATGACAAAAAAAAATAATTTCAGAAGGTAACGTTTTTCAGGCTATTCCGGTTAACGAAAAATTTATATAGGTTCCGAGCACCTGTTGTCACAGGAATGAAATTAAGAAAAAAGTTATCTTTCAGAGAAAACACAGGCATGTCAATCTCATCCCAAATTAGCATGTAAAACATGAAAAATGACTCCAATTAGTGAGAAGACTAATAAGAAAGTGTTAAATATCTTTTTTAATGATGTACCCAAGGCCATATGTACACCCTAATTAGGACTATTTTTATAACGTTGCAAAGTTTTTTTTCCACCAAACTTTTTGAAAGGAAACAAAAAGAGTTATGACACATTGCACTGGGAAAATGAAAAAATGTAGCAATTTTTGAACTGTGGTATTGGACAAAAAAGCACACAGATTCATTCTACAATACGTGTGTTGTTTTGACTTGAGACACAATCTCTTTTTTAGAGTATTTGGTTTCTGAGAGTTTGGGCAATTCCCCCTGTGCGTTATCACTTAGCCCACTGCAAAATGCTATTGATTTTTTGCTCAACAGTTCTTTTATCAGTCATTCAAAAGTTAGTAAAGACATTTTCCGGAAAACAGATATATTGAAGGATACGATAGTCGATGCATGTTTAATCAGATAAGGCGATGCGGCTAATGAGGAAACATCAATCCCTGCGCATATCTCCCCTAGCGGATAGCGAAAAACACCTCCATGCGTTTCATTCAATTGAGTACTGCAAGAAGAGTTTCCGAAACGTTTCTAATCAGTTAATTGCACAAGAATTGTAGACTTTTAGCCTCAGACTTGAAGAACAAGAATTTTTGTTTAAATACTGATAAAACATAAAAAATTTCTTTATATTTCAAGAACACAACTTTAAACCCCTAATTTTCTGTTCATTTTCTGTTCACAGCTTCCAATATTTTCCTCGTTTCCTCTTTTTTCATCTGACAATTATGTTTTTCTGCGGTATCGCATCCTGTTTTCACTGAAGAGGCACAGGTGTAATGAGCGTGTGTGTGTGTGTGTGTGCCATTTAGAAAGCACGGAGAACGGAATATGGAAGGGGGGCCTGGTGCACCAATGATCTCAGTAATCTCCAAGGGACGTGTTGCCTACCGGCACAAACAGAACGGGTCTCATCTGTTACCTATACGAGAAAAAATTTGATGAAGGGAGTAACAAGCAACCGAGGCGACTGAACAATAAAGAGAATTGAACTGTTTTTTCCAACTAATTCTATTGAAAAATATAACTGCAAAATTGATCAAATCCATCTGAGCCGTAAAGATTTAAGAATTTGTATTGTCCGGAAAAAAACATCAAAAAAGGTCAAAGTGTTGTTCAGGGGACTATTTCTGCCGAATACAGGTATCATTTCGTAAATAACAATATCATAACAATGTTTTTAACTTCGTGGAAAAAGCGAAAATTCATTCTAGCTCTGTACCTTTAACAATAAACAATGCGGTCTATTCTTTCTCTGCAACAACCCTTCCAATCTGTCCGTTTTTTCTATTCTCTGCCGTTCGTGCACCCTTCCCTTCTCGGTCTCTTTCCTTCTTTCCGCACACACGCACTCTCGACCGATAACTGGTTCGCTGAGAAAAACGCGTGCATGTGTTAGTCGTAGTGCTCGTTCGTTTGCGTGGTGAGATGGCCGAGTGGTCTAAGGCGCTGGTTTTAGGCACCAGTCCCTCCGGGGGCGTGGGTTCGAATCCCACTCTCATCAATTCTTTTTTTTCATTTGTTTATGATTTCCCGTATTTCATTTTGTCAAAGAAATAATAAAAACTACATTTTCAAATGTTTTTTTTAACTATGAGTGAACATCAAAATTGCCAAACTATTGTTGTTGGTTGCAATTGTTTCCACTTTCTTGCTCTTGATCAAACGATTACTTCTTTCCCCTTCTTCCAAAAAAAAAACGTTTCCTCTCGTTTAATAATTCATTCTCTTCCCCCTTTTCCCGTTTTCTCACACCGGCACCATATCAAAAGCAGTCTATTGTCTGAAATGAGAAACTACTCAGGTTCATATTTTATTGATGTTAAAAAAGAGACAGATCGGAATATTAAAGCGAGAGTGTGGAAAATAAGAGTTGGTGGTTGAGTGGAAAGGTATAATGCTCGGATTTGTGAAAAGTCAATTATAAGTACATTTGGGCGCACATGACACTTTGGTTATGAGATCGGATTTGCATAGATTAAAGTCAGTTTAGTGAGACATTATTAGACATGATATTGGTTCAGTTGAGCACATGGAATCCGCGAGCTTCGTTCTCAATACGAACCTTCTCGGTTACTGCGATGATGTTGTGCGTGAGGTGTTGACAATCCAGAAGATGATTCTGAAACCAAAGTCTTTAAGTGGTTTAGTTATAGCTCCTCTTACCACGAGGCCGGTGACATTTTTAGTGTTCATTTGCATGGTGATCACGGTGACGAAGCCAATTAGTTCCTCTCTAATCTGGTCGACAATCTTGGCTATTGCCAGCGACGGCCGAGACTCCTGTAAACTACTTTGTTTGAAAGGTTCACTCATTTGGATTAAATGAACATTCGTTCTTCATTCTTGTCTTTGTTTCCTCGGTTCACTACTTTAGTTTGTGTCCCAACTCTAACTTACCACAACCCGAGTAAACTCGGCAAAGGCATTGTTCATTGCATCGAGCACCGGATTGACACGCAGCTCCGCCAATCGGCGCAATTCGTCGTGGCCATGATCATTGCGATTGGCAGCATTGTTTGGTGCTTTTGGGGTTTTTTCTTTTGGTGGTGGAGACATTGCAGCGGGCATCTTGAAGTTACGCAAGCTGAAATTAAAAAGAAATGTTTCTGAAATAACAAGAGGAGAGATGTTTTAAAAGTGAAGATGCAAGCATAAGATTCATGAGAAAAAGGAGACGATGCTCATAGCGGAGCCTCATCAAACAGAGACTAATGAGTTTTTTCTCCTTCTGCCCGACATACTCTATGGCTGGGCCTCATTAAATCACGTATCCATGACGGTAAAAGGCTTAGAGAAGAACTTGGAGAGCTATAGCTGGGAGAAAGACAAATTTTCTGAAGAATAATTTGAGGAGTGTAAATGGAAGGAGAAAAGACCACACCCTCAATCTGGATGTGGAAAGAAATGGAGTAAGCTTTGGATAGCTTAGAAATTTTGGAGTAACATTTGAATCTGGATTCAACTCAAAGAGTGAAATTACTGATTGATTGGATGTTAAAGTATAGGAGAAAAGACTTGGGATTGAATTCTATTGAAGCAGAATGTTTGGCTGAATTGACACTTTCTCAGGAAGAATGAAGAAGAGGCGGAGAAACGAAGGAATGAAAAGGAAGAAGTAGAAGAAGACGAAGAGGAAGAAGAAGGAAGCGGGAACTGCGAACATCTCAATCCGACAGACAAGATGAAACTTAGAGAGTAATGAAATTGGAACTGCTAAGGATTCGACAACGACGTCGACGGGCCGACTGGTCGGTGTGCGAGTGTAGTTCTTTTCCGCCTCTTTGCCAGTTGCACTACTTGGTTTTCGTGAAAGCTGCGCAAGAAAATAGGGCGCGTGTGATTCAGGTATAGGACATAAAACGGAAAGGGAAACTAATCTTGACCTGAGTTCTCGCCGGAATACCGACCAAATGCCGTGCCGCATGAGTCCCCGAAAGAAAGTAATTGGTGCTCCGTTTTATAACTATAGCTCATTGCCAGTCGGCGCCCACGAATGTGAAACTTGGTAGTAATGGCGCCCGCCGAGATTCACGTGAATATTCTATGGAGAAACGGGTACGGCGACGCGAGACAAGAACAAAAAATGTGCGCCCGCGCGGAGTCTCGTTAAGCTTGACGGATTCGGGGAAAAGTGAATGCGTCTGATTAACCGGCATTTATTGTGTGGGGCCAAGAAAAAGATTCATGAGGAGAAAATATTTATTCGAAACGTTATGCACTGCGCGAGCAATAAACGGAAATCTTTCAGATGATGACGGGTAAAGATACAAATGGAAAGGAATTTTTAGGCTTTATTGGTCAGAGACGGCAGCATCATCGGCAGCAGCGTCGTCGGCGGCAGCATCGTTGGTGGCGGCAGCCTCAGCAGCAGCAGCGTCAGCGTACTTCTTTTCGGTTTTGTTGAGGTAGCGGATGGACAGTCTTGTCATGTTGATGGCCCTGAGCATATGCTTGCGAAAGACCTGAAAATATGCTCTTATTATCTATTTTTCAAATGGGGACAGTTGGGCTAATCCACGTGAAATGGGTCTCGTCAAGCAGTTACGTGGACTAGCTCAACTGTCACCATTTGAAAAACGCATAATAGTAAAATGTAGTTAAGCATGTATCCCAAAAACATTGCGGAGAAGCTTTTTTCGTTAATTGAAATCTGCCCCAATAGGTTCGTCTACTCACAATGCTTTTCGCGTCTCCTTCCAGCCCAGCCGCTTCTTCCCCGCACTCGATTATCGTTTTTTCAGTGCAACGCATTGCATTATGAATCATTAGTTGTTCTTCTGCAGTCCACTTTTCAATCTGTAAAATATAGATGTTCAGCTTTCAAAATGCTTTGTCTTAGATACCTCTGGACGAAGACGGTTGTAGATCTTATAGAAGTCGCCCAATAACTCGGAATACATTTTATGAGACTCCTGAAATCCTAAGTTTACTTTGTAAACAAAAAATATTTGTACCGTAGCTCGGATCAAGTGGTAAGTGATCATTTTCTCGCTTTGTTGTTGTTCTGTTGGTAATTTGAGTCACTGTAAAGAAAATTAATTTTTGAATTTAAGGTCAGCTTTTTGCCCAACACCTTAAAATTTAAAAATTATCTATTAGAAGATACTAATTATTTGCCCAACAAAGATTACCGCGCGTGGAGGCTGCCTTGTTAAGAAACTTTGTCATATATTACGATAAATCCTACTGTGTCTGTTTTCAACAGCAACTACTCGCTTTAGTTTTACTGTTTAATGCTGCGTCAATTTTTTGTGACCCAAAAGCGAAACTGCTGAAGTTATCGAGCAAAAACATGGAAACAGCGTTTTATCTGTTCGGGTTCAAAACGCATCTGAGCAAACTGTTTTTTTACGTGTTAATGTCGTTGTAACAATATTTGAAAGCGGCAAAAACGGGAAAACGGAGAAAAAGGGCTGACGGCGTGTAGCGGAACGTTTTTGCCTGGAGGGCAGGGAGGAGACGACGAAAATCGATAGAAGAGGGACACAACAAAAAGAGAGAGGCGAGCCACTACGAAAACGAGGACGCAGACCGAAAACCAACGAGGAGACCTTGGCAGCTGTCTCTCATTCACGAACAGCAGGGCCGGGCCAGTGGCCTTCCTTTCCTGCAACTGAGTGCGCGCGTTGCGATGCAGATGGTAGCTGGACGATCCTCGCTTGTAATTAGCTAGAGAGCGCAGGAGATAGATTTACTGAAGGGTGTGGTGTGCACCTGGAGTGGATCAATACTGGTATAAACGTTTGTAGCAGGTGCGCTAGTCGGATTCTCCTTATTATGACAATCTCATGTGAGGTCCCTAACCTTTGCCCTATCTAATGCTCTCCGACAAATTTTAAGTTCAGAACGATTTTCTGTTTGTCCAATAGATAGCCTGCAGATAGTTTGATTGATGGAGAAGGTAGGGGAGCAGTCGGTTAGAGAATAAGTTTCTATTTGATTGAGACGATAAGAACTAGTGACGCAAACATCTACAGACAACGAGGCGCATGGTGGTTTTCAAATCTGTCAAAATGAGAGAAGAGAGTTCTTTGAAGTCACATATTTATGCAGTCAAAGAATTTGTTCAGTTCATACATGAAAAGCATGGAACTAGAAAATGTGAGGTGAAGCGATACGAGTAGGAGGGAATATATATTATTGAGATTGTGATAAATAGTCGTCCCGTCCCAGCTACGGCTTTGGCATGAGTTCGCAGGATTGGTTGATGAGATAGAGAGTGTATCTCTTGAGGATTACAGCACCCTCCTGAATTGTTGGGATTTATACTTGGATTAGAGAGAATGAATAATTGTCGCTCACCAAGATGCCGTCGAAATCCATTCCGTAAAGGTTGACGCGACGACGAGTAGTCTTGGCAATGTCCGTCTGGCGATTCCACTCTGTCATGTCTGCTTCCATGTCGGTAGTCAGCGTGTTGTAGTCATTGTTAAGCTGAAATGTAAAATTAGGAACATTGCAATCTCTAGCATACTTACTACATAGCTCAGACGGTTCATCTCCCTGTTAAGTTTGATGTCGGAACGTCCAAAGCAATGGAGAACGCACTACAAAAGACGGATGATAAAACGAACACAATGCATTGCAACATACACCAGGATTCTCTAGAAGCCGCTTGATTCTCTCCGGATTCAGGTTAGGGACAGCGTTAATGTATCCGGGGGCAGCGGATCCGCACGGAACTGGGAGAATATCGTCGGGTGGCAATTCGAGAGATGACATGGTTTACCTATCCTACAAGAAGAAATAAAGTGATCGGCGATAAACTAACAAGTTATAAAGGTGTTCTGTCGCAACTGGGGTCGGCCCGATAAAACGGAAAGAATAGAGAAGGAAAAACGCATTTGAGAACCCCCGATCGTTTCACCGTTATCAGTGAATGTAGAGAAAAACGGCCGTGCAAACTGATAGCGCCTCAACTTCAAAACTGGGCAAGCATTCATCTACTCAACCGTAGAAACCGAAAAGCAAAATGATGGGGTTAGCGAGATAACAACAGATTGTGAGCGGTTGAATTGAAGAAAGTATATGTATAGTCAAAGTGAGAGGACACAAGAGAAGGACGCAAGTGCAGATGCTCAGCTGAGTGATGGCCTTAAAATGCATTGTCGGTCAGAAAAGGTAGCAATGGCTAACATGATAATTGAGACTCGTGAGATCTCGTCGCAAAAAATGATTATTATTTTTTATTCTGAATGACAGAGATTGAGAATCTGGAATTTGCAAGGAACATAAGTTTAAGGGGATAGTTCACGCTCACGTAAAGTGCACATAAGAAAAGTGTAGACAGTTGATGAGGAATAGGTTGGGTGGAAATTGATGAGTGTGAAAGACACCACCGGAAACCCATGATCCTTCCTTCTACTGCCAGATGAGCAAAATGTGCCAAGGGTCGTATGTGTTTAAGATGAAAAATTAGAAGAAAGCACGCTGAGTTTTGTGTGTGTGTGTGAGCGTGTTCAAAAAAAATATTTTGAAAAAATCGAAAGTCAAGCTACTAGAGCGTCAAATTAGGAAGGGGCAGCTGTACGAGGAGAGCACAGAGATATTTTTGAACACTGACGAATGCCTCACGTTTTATGAAACTTTCAGAACAGAGAAGGAGATTTGTAGAAGTGAGACAGCCTCGTGGCTCTTACATGAAATGAGTAATAAGAGGTGTGCGAAGGAGTGAAGATGGAAGACAAGAGATGTTTGAATAAAAATGTAGGAAACTTGCGGTTAAAATCCAAATGACAAATTTTTGTCCATTTATTTCATTTTGTATATACCCATGTGAATTCTTATGCATGCAAAGTGAGTAATACACCCATATCAGAAGAATAAAGATTAGAAGAATTATATCATTGCTTGGTTGCGCTTTTCCATGTTAGAATCAGTCGATTTTGATGCTTTCGTTGGCAGCACTGGCAATTCCATTAACCAAAATGTCGATCTTGTGGGCGAGAACGCAGAGCTCGTGGGCTTGCTTCTGGAAATGTTAAAAATAATTGAAAATGCTGTAGTTCAGTTGTAAAAATGAGTCACCTTTGCATTGTTCGTTTGCGGAAGATGGGCGCAGATTTTGATGATGTTCTTTCCCTGATAGGCAAGTGAGATCACTTGGCGGAGAACTTGCACACGGCTTTTGACATCGAGACTAGCAATCTGAAGAGAAACAATTTTTTTTTGTTTTTCTTGAGACATACCGTCTGAGATGCATCGTCAACCGCCTCCAGGAAAATTGCCTCAGCAACTTTCATCTCACCCAGGCCGGTCTGAAAACACCAGAGTTCTCGAAGTTTTCAAAACGCTAAAACTATTTTTAGAAGCCAGTAGGAATCAGAAAGAAATCATGAATTGTCCACTATCTTATCATACACTCACCAAAATATCGAATGTCTCATCGATAAATTTTTGGAGCGAGTCCATTGTTTTTCACTTCTGAATGAACAAAATGATAACATGAAACTATATCGAATATACAAACGAGGAACCATGACTTGAGGGCAAAAAAGCATGTGATTTAGAATAACAGCAAAAAAAGGCAAGAAGGGTCACAGAACCAAAACTCAATTGGCAATTTGGCTCATTTTCCCTCAGAGACGGAACAAAAGCAAGAGGGAGCGACGACAGGAAAAAGCACACAGTGGCATAGACTGGCAATTCATTATATTTCATA
The DNA here is from genome assembly GCA_900536345.3 of Caenorhabditis sp. 39 LS-2015. Lineage (NCBI taxonomy): Eukaryota > Metazoa > Nematoda > Chromadorea > Rhabditida > Rhabditidae > Caenorhabditis > Caenorhabditis waitukubuli. Next base: position 4,427 of record LR573872.1, on the reverse strand, counting down.
AAAATAATCACGTAGTTTGCTCCTGTGTGGAGCCTGAATGTCGGCGAAATTGCGTCAGTTCACTTTGAAAGACGGGAGGGCAACAGAGTGCACTAGTAAAAGGGGAAACCGTGAGGAGGAGGGGAAAGGGAACTGTTGCTGTTTGTTTCCTATGTCTTCCTCTCGGTTTCCGTTTCATAGCAGAAATGAAGAAGCACAGGAAACAGTGGATTGGAATGGGAACCATGTTGCATAAAGCAAAAGGAAAACAGAACAACACTGCTGAGAACCGTTGAAACGAATTGTAATTCATGGAAAACAAAAAATGATGTTTCGAAATTCAAAAAGAACCAACCAAGGAACAACCCATTCCAACTGAAAAACGTAAGTCGTGTCACTGAAAGAAAAAAACTGTCTAGAACACTATGCGCCGCACAATGTCAAATTACATTGACTTAATAGCAGTTGGAGACTCGGAGAGAAACCAAAACGATGAAAAACACTGGAAACTATTATTACCGGAAATTGTTATGTTCTTGCTGTTTTTATTCCTTTTCTATTATCCTTCTTTTGCAATCCTGAAATCCCTCCCTGTTTCGGTGTTTTCTGATTCAGACGAGTGTCATCTTTAAATAGTTTTCTATAAGTTGACATGGCTAGTGACTACAAGTTGCAATGCATCGTCAGTCATCGCTTGTTGACTTTGCTCCTATTCTTCAGAATTTCGCATGTACACGTTTTTATAGCATGTCGGTGTCAACTCGCCTTCAACTCCAACCTATCATAAGTTTTTTTCTTCGTTTTTAAAAAATGCTGATTCCTTTGACGATTGTTACTGCTCTGGTGCTACTTTCACTAATCTTCAGCGCAATCTCGTTGTTCACGTATGGTACGGAAAAAAATTTTAAATTAGCACAGCTGGTATGAAATTTTTTTAGGTTGGGCAACAATATACTCGTTCGGTCCTCTGGATCCGTTTGATTATTATGATAACGAAATACTAGTTGGATTGATACCATTTAATTCGGTTAATAGATAGTTCTGCCAAATAGAAATGCTTTTGTTTTGCAGGAAGCAGTCGGATGGCTCGTTGCAACAAGTATCTTCATGTACTTGAATTTCACTTGTGTCATTTTTTGTCTCCTTCTTTGTATACTTGGCGCACTGTATGCTTATCTCTCCAGTACAACTAACTTTTTCTTTTCAGAATGTTCATGTTCCAAGGTAATGCCAGGTATCAGAAATTTGTGTTTGTTTGTCTCTGTGGTTCCAATTTTCTGACTGCCCTCTTCGGCGCCATTGCTTTTGTGATATTCGTTGCCAGCTACGATTCGTCTCTTAGCGATGCGTTCCAAGCGGATGTTTCGGTGGGGAAAGAAACATTTTGATGTTGTGATAGTTTGTCTCCTAGATCGGATACTCACCCTTCCTGGACTTGATCGGCTTCTGTCTAGCCGCACTAGCAACCGGTGTTTCTGCATTTTTTGCCATCGCTCTTCTCAATTCGAATGAAAACTAATACTATCCCTCAGGTCTCCGCCCGTTTTTTGTTGTTTTTTTGTTCATGAACATCTCTTCGCACTCCGAAATGAAACGATTCAATTGATAAGAAAAAGATTATATTCGCTTCCTCTCTTTTATCAATACAGATCCTGATTCCGGGCACTTCTCGTTAAGCCCCGCCTGCGCACTCTGGGAAATAGCCGAAGAGAGTGAAGAGAAAAGGGATAACGATTCGAAGACGCAAGAGTGACATCCGAATTGAAGCCGCAGGGTCGAATCACCTTTGCTTTCCGCTCCACCAACTCTCCGGTTCCATTCACTATCTATGAACGCCACTTCCTGATTTTGATTTATTCAACCTACACATGAACTTTCTAATACTACTCTTCTGCTCTTTCTTAGTTTTTCCGTATTCCGACACTAAGAAGTTGAAATTTAAAAACACCGGAAGTTCAAACGACAAGCATCATGATACACCTTGCTTTTGGAACCAAACCCAATGTAAGTATCTTATCATTATTATTTTTGTTACATTTTTTGTTTTTGAGTACTATTTTTAATTTTTTTTTAAACTTTTTTGAATTGAATTTCAACCAAAATGTTGGATGTTTTGATGATCAAATCTTTCGTCAATTGACCAATCCAATGTGATTAACAGTAAGAAGCTAGGATTCGATCTTGATTTCCAATGCGAAAATGAATGACATGGCGCAAAAAGTAATTAAACAAAATAAATGGTTACCATCAGACCATTCATTCCCCATATTATTTCCAAGACTCGTATTTCATGTATTCCAATGACCCTCTTTATCAATGAAAATGATAGTTTGTAGCAATGATGAGAGTTTCTCTCCGTTTTTCATCCCATCGGTCTTTTTGCTTCCGTGTCATCCTTGTTGTGACCAAAAGTTCACTTTATTCTGACCTTTATCCGAATCATTCGCAAATCGATCCGGTGATAGGTGATCGGATTAGAGTGTTTTGATGGACTTTACCTAACATCAGTGTCACCAGAGATCGGTTGATTACAGCGTGGACACATCCTTATCAAAGTATAACTGTTGAATGTTGCGACGAAGAACTGGGAATGCTGATGCGGAAAACCATCCAAGATGGTGGAGTAAACTCAAAACTCGGAGATCTTGCAAAAGTAAAACTTCAGAATGTGACTCTAATTCTTATTTAAATCGTTTTCAGTTCATCCAAAGAAGAGCACAACTGCAGTATCATATGAGTTTTGAAACAATAATTGCAAAGTCAAACTTTGCCATTTCGAGTCATTACCATGGTTCTCACTCTTGTAGAATTCATGATGGGCATAACTATTATTTGGTATACGAGACCCCTCAACAGGTAATAACATCGACAAACTATTATTAAAACAAATGCTTTAGTATGATCCATTCAACTTGAGAACTGAAGAGTATTTATCCTCAATTGACTCAGCCGATCCATTAGGAAGTAAAAAACCCGCCAATGTCCGTGGTGATTTCCCTGATATTCGAGAAGACTCAACAGCCGGAGAAGATCTTTCTGTGCAGCCACCCATTGACAGTATCCTACAGTACCCGAACAAATTCGCTTGGCCTGATCCAGGTAGAGTCTGGTTTCCTTCTCATATCTGATCAAACTTGGTCTTGATAATGATAGCTGATCTCCGTCTGATCGTTTAATTCTTGTTTTTTTTCCAGATGAAGAAGAGTCGAAAAGAATTCTCGCCGCGGAACAGAAAGCGCAAGAAGAATTGAACGAACTTATGGATTCGGTGACAGAGATATCCGTGATGAACTCTGTTGTCAATTCGACCGACGTCCTTAACATCACCGAGATTGAACTGCCAAATCCGACTCCTATCCCGCGCAACTTTGCTAATTTGCGCGAGAAAGACCGTCTTCCCGAGAACACGCACTGTGATAAAAAGAGAAGAGATGGTCAGTTGGTGACTTGATTGGGGACACGCAAAACTGATTTATAACTCGAAAAGACACGGTGTTTGTCTTGTTATTGATCTTTAAAAGTCTTATTTCAAAAAAAAAAATCGACTTTGGGAACTGTAAATTACAGATATAATTCATAATTTTTTGAAAGTTTTTTTGTGATTTGATGCGAACAATGCTTAAAACATAAAACAAGAAAATTGCATCAAACTACACCTTTGCATTCAGGGAACAAATGTTGCGACGGGAGACTGGCTTCAACGATGCGCGATGCGATGAGATACATGGCGACGTCACCGGATTTCGGTCACGGGAAGGAGGGTATCATTGCATCGGTGAGGGCATTATATTGACATTGATTAACTCATTATCTTGTTTGATAGGAACTTCAACAAAAAGTACAGCAACGGTTCAAAAAGTCTTATGAAGTTATTGTTTCTCGTTCTGACTTTATAGTTTCTTCGTGGGCCCCTGGAGAAAATTTTTGCAAATTTCAAAACAAAGGATTTTACATTTTGGCATACACAACACCAAAGCAATATGATGTTGATGAGAAGGAAGATGAAGAGAAACTTGGAGGAACTTCGAACAGAGATCCATTAGGCTCCAATATAACAATGTTTGATAACGAAGCGCCTTGGCACGTACCTCTTCGTCTAGAAACGTTTGGAGAACGCGCTGGATATCCGGTTGGCTCTCACTGCACAGCATCTCGAACAGGTTTCTGAACAGAAATCAAAGAACATCCTTCTATACAAACAGCATTATTTCAGGTTCAAGGTGTTGCAGTCTGATACTTTTCAATGCCATGAAATCCGGTTATGATTCTCATGTTGCCACATCGAATTTCGATCCATACGACATCAGAAACATTTCCAAAGCAGTTCAATGGAACGTGGAGGAAGTGTTTCAACACTCGGCAGAAGTGATTGTTTCATTGGATGATTTTGTTTATGCAACCTATAACGCTAACAACTACACATGCAAGTACAGAGTAGACAAATATCA
>LR573851.1:476-11526 GCA_900536345.3 Caenorhabditis sp. 39 LS-2015 | reverse complement strand
CCAATTTCAGAACAATGCAACTGCGCTGCTCCCCAAAAAAATAAAAATAATAAATTTTCAAATTTTCAAATTTTTAGAAAATTTTGCTAACAAATTGTAAAATTGGAAAAAATTCAAAATTCAAAATTTCAAAAATTCTGATTTTTCCGAATATTTCCGTCCGAATGATACCCAAATTTATTATTCAATTTTCAAAAAAAAAAAATTTGAAAAAATCGAAAATTTTACATTCAATTTTTCTCCAAAAATCAATTCAAAAAATTAAAATTCAAAATTTTTCTTTTTCCCACAAACCTAAATCAAGAAAAAAGAAGAAGATTGTCGAGTTGAACGATGACCGATTCGTTCTAGAAACTTGTCGAATCACTATGAGAAAATGATCGACTTCTCGAAGATTTTCCAAAGAAAAAAGCGTAGGCTTGGAAAAAATAGAACTAAGACACGTCGTTTATCGCCTTGATTTTTTTTTGATTTTTTGTGATTTGAAGATTAATAAAAAATATTAATAATTTGAAAAAATTAAAAATTTCCTAATTTTTAATTTTTGGAAATCGTAAATTAAAATCTAATTTTTTTAGTAATTTTAAAAATTTTTTTAGTTAAAATTTAATAAAAATGGCAAAAATAGCTGAGAAAATCATAAAAAATCATAAAGACAAGACAAAATTTTTTTCCGCATTTTTCGGATAAAAAATTTGAAAATATGCAATTCCTTTGATTTCCAAAAGAAAAATCGAAAAATCGTGCCGAGACCCATTGTCGCGTTCGAATCTCAACTCTTACGATCTCACAATCAGAAACGACTAATGTTCTTGTTTCGAGAAAAATTGTTTAAATTCAAAAAATTAAAATTAAAATAATTTCGAAATTTTTTTTTGAAATTAAAAAATCGCCTCAATTAATTTAATTTGTGAATTTAAAATTTAAATTTTAAATTTTAAATTTAAATCCAACGTCAAATTAGGTCGTCTAATTCCAAAGATAAACAGTAAAATTCTAAAAGATTCACCGAAAAAAAAAAACTGAAGCTCTCCAACCCGGCCTATGACCCCGTAAACGAAAACGAAAAATCGAAAAGAATCGAAAACCGATGGAAGCGGTTCGAATCGAATGCTTCCTCCTCTTCTTCTTCTTCTTCTTCTGCGAAAAGAAGGCGAAAGTGTGGCGAGAAGAAGAATAAGCGGGAATCGCGAGGAGGAAGAAGGCGTCTCGAAGGACGAGAAGGAGCGGGGAACAATGGAAAGTGAAATCGACAAGAGAAGACATCGTCTGCCTCTGACTGCTTCTGCTTCTGCTTCTGAATCAAAGAATACGAAGCATCGCATCGCTCGACATGACGTTCGAGAGACGATGTGTTCCGCGCAACATGGTTTTTTATGTACGTTTCTTCTCCTTCTCCTTCTCTTCTATTGTTCGATTCGAGATCGGAAGGCCCGCAAAGAAGAGGAGGAGGAAGTAGAAGGGGAAGTAGAAGTAGAAGACAAGGAGATGTTAAAACAACACAAACTGTTAACATAACATCGTCTCGAGAAGAAGAAGAAGTTGAAGACAAAGAACAGTTATTCTTGTTAATTAAATAGACAAATGGGAGACGAACGATGACCTGACTTTCAGACAACTAACTGACTGATCAACAACACTTTGGGATCATTGCTCTCCCTACCGCGTAAAATCAATAAAAATGAAATTTTTTTTGAAATTTTGAAAAATCGAATATTCAAAACAAAACAAAAAAATTTTAATTATATTTTTTCTGGATTTTTTTTTGGAGAAATTTTTGAAAATTTCTCGGAATTTTAATATTAAAAACTCTCTTTCTCAATAGATTTCCGTTAATTTTGAAAATTTTCTAATTTAGTGAAAAAAAACCGAAAATGTAAAAATTGCAAAATTTTAAACAAAAAAGTTCAAAATGTTTTTGAAATTTTTTGGAAAATTTGAAATAAAAATTTCCAAATTTTTCTCGGAACTTTTCTATTAAAAATTTTGAGAAAAAATAAAATAACCTCAATTTTCAACAGATTTTCGTAATTTTTGGGTTTTTTTTATTTTTGTGAAAAAAATTCTTTCAATTTCAAAGATTTTCCAAAAATTTAATTTTTTTTCAAAATTTTCAAAAAAAAACGTAGTTTCGACTGTGAATTCGTTGAAAAACACTTGGATATCATTGTTTTTGAAATGTCTTTTTTTTTCGAATTTTTTTCGATTAAAAACTCTATTTTCCATTAATTTCTGATTTTTTTTCTTGAAATTTTTGGGATTTTTGAAATTTTGAAAAATCATTTTTTCTTTCATAAAACTCTTCACAAAACGGAAAAAATCGAGAAAATTTGCAAAGTTTTGCAAAAAAATTGGAAAAATAGAAAAAAAATCGAAAATTTCGTAAAAAATGTACTTTTTTGATTTAAAAAAATTATGAAAATCCCAGACTTCAAAAAAAATTCTTGAAAACTGAAATGAAAAGTTCTCGTTAATGTAAGACCAAAAAACAACCCATATTAACGATGCACCATGTTACATATGCCTACTGTACATCTCAAAAACGGTAAGAGATATCAAAAAACGGTCAACTAGAAGAATACGCAGCCTTTCAAGGGCGATATCTTTCTAGTTGACCGTTTTTTGATATCTCTTACCGTTATTGAGAGGCCATAGCGGTAAAAATCGTCGATTACCAGTTTATAAAAACGTACGTACTTCAGTTACTGTCTGAAGTCTTCAGAGAGACAAAGAAGGCGCAGAGAAAGAGAAATCGAGTGATATTCGATTTCCCTTGCCCCTTTACTAACCGTTCTTCTCTTCGTTTCCGCGTCTAGGTAAAGAGTACAGAGGGGGAGAGAGAGCACTCAACCCATGGAGACGCAGACAACTTTCTATCCGTCGCCACTTACTCGAGGAGGGGCAAACGGACACAGTTCGAGGTCAACTTAATGTCAAAAGCGAGAGAGAAGAGAGACGCAGACAGGCGAATCGGGGTGATGAGTAAGCCGATTTAGACTCCGCCCCTCCCCCCATACATGATGTATTTTTCAATCGAATAAGGCAAAGGAGACCGGTTTTTTGGCCAAGTTTGGCGAGAGTGACGACGAGCGGGAATCGAATTGGATTTTGGTTTTTTTGTTGGCAAAGTCAAGGGGATTTCTGATTGTCAAGGGTGAAGATTGAATTCGACGATTTGGAAAGAACATTGGAAAGTGCGAACACATATTGGTCTCGGCACGAAAAACCAGTTTTTCTTGGATTTTGAGAAGATGGAAATTTGAAAAAAAAATAAATTAAAAATACTTTTTGAGTCTCCAAATTTTGCTTTTCTAAAATTTTGAAAATTTTGGAATTATTTCTTGAATTTGTCAGAAATTGAATTTTACTAATTTTTAAATTATTTTATTTTCTGCTAGAATTTTGAAAAATCAAAATTTTAAAAAAATTCAAAATAAATAAAATTTGGAATTTTTCATTTTTCAGAATTTAAATTAATTTTTCTTAAATCAAATATTTTTAGAATTCATATTTTTTATTGGAATTAAATTTAAAAATACCCAATAAATTTAAAAAAATAAAATTTTGATTTTAAAAAATTCCAAAAAAATCGAATTTTCTACTAATCCGACGGAAAAAAAATCAAAAAATTAGAAAAAAATTAGAAAATTCAAAAATTGGGGCTCGCCACGAGATGGAATTTTTTGAAATTGAAATAAAATAATACTGGAATTAAAAAAAAATTGGAAAATATTGAAAAAGTTCTAAAAATCCAAAATTTAATTTTTTTTTGTAAATCAAAAAAAATTCAATTTTTCAAAATTCCGACAGAAAATAAAAAGTAGTTTTTAAAAAATAAAAATAGGAAAATTCAAACATTGGGATCTCACCACGAACTGAAAAAAAGCAATATTTTGAAAATTGGAGAAAAATTATAAAAATAAGATAAAAATGGTCAAAAAATTTTCAAAAATTCCCTCTAAAAAATTTTTAGCAAACTATCAACTGATCACTTCTTCACTGATCTTCACTGATCACCATTCTTATCACCTTATCACTACCCCTGAATCCCATCAAATCACCAAAAAAAAAGTAGGTGGAAGTGATGTTTGACCGTGTCAAACGTCATTTTTCTCCTTGATGATGATAGTGACAACTGATAACAGGCAACTGATAAGGATAAGAAGTACGAAGTATTGATTGAGGTCTTGAAGCGAAAAACTTTGAAAAAACCCACGAAAATCCAGCAGAAAAAAGGAAAAAGTGATATAAAATATGCATGATGACACATGTTTCCCTTCCTTCTCCTCTCTCCGCCCTCTCGTTTTTCCCTTATCACTGACTCTTTTATCAGTGAATAAGGGCTGTAAGAAAAGGAGAAAAAGGAAAAAAGGAAAGCCCAACAAAACATTTATACTGTGAGAAGACACACGGAAGGACAGAAGGACAGAAAAACCTGTTAGATTTTATCAAAACTGAACTGGGATTTGTTTTTGGAAGTGGAAGGGGGAGGGGGAATGGGAAAACGAGGGAATATGATGGAATTGGGTCTTGAAACGATTTTTTTAGGTTGGGAATTTTCCAATTTTTTTTTCGATTTTTTTTTTCAAATTTTCAATTTTGAAAAATTAATTTTTTTTTTGAAAATTAGAAAGAAAATCTCTTTGAAACCTGTAACAGAGGGGATTATTTTTTAAAAAAATTCCTTAGTAATTTAATTATTGAGGAAAAAATGAACATTGAAATTTTTTGAATGCGAAAAAGTCAAAAAATTCTAAATTCAAAAATTATTTTTAAAAATTAGAAAATCGATTTTTTTTTCGAATAATTCAATTTTCTGAAAAAAAAACTTTTTTAAAAATATAATACTCAAAAAGAATAAAAAATAAAAAAGTTTGTAAGTGGAAAAATTTAATTTTTTTAAAATAATTTCAAAAATCAAAAAAAAAATTTTTTGCAAAATTGCATAGCAAAAATTTTGTTTTAGAAAAATTTAAAAATTAAGCTAAAAAATTAAAATTGAATTTTTAAATTCTTAAAATTTTCCAAAAAAAATTTTTTTTTCGAAAATTTCAAAATCTAGAAAAAAATTCGAAGAAATTCATTTGAACTCAAAAAAAATTCTCAAACTTTCAAAAAAAAATCCCTGAACTTCCCCAAATTTTTCAAAAATTAAAAAGAACCCATTCTCCATCAAAAAATCATCTAAAAATCGATAATTTCCAATAAAATCAAACGTCAAGAATCGACAAGTCGGCGGATTTCTCTGTGCGAAATCCGCCAGAGATACGTTGAAAACTGGGACACATGTGTCTTTCCGTCCTGATTTATATACTTTTTCAATCACAAATTCCCCTTCTTATCACCAACTTTTGCGTTATCAGTTCATGTGTGGGTTGACGAGATTAATAAAAAAAATGGGAAAAAAACGGCTGATTAAAAACAAAAAATAGACTATGAATCATCTGAAATTTATCAAATTTCAGCTGAAACAAAGCAAAAAATAAAAAAAATAAGGAAGAACTGCGGGAAAATGCGGAAAAACGGCGCGAATTGGCCAAATTACTCGGTTTCATCTGTGGCGAATAAACAAATAGAGGCGAAGCGACAGAGGGCACCCCGAGACACTAATCACATGTGCAATCCGAGAGAAAATGAGGAAAACGAGTAAAATGCCGGGAAATGCAGAGGTTTTTATTTATTTTTGAAAAATTAGACTTTCTTCCGGGATTTTCCAGGGTTTTGGGTGATATTTTAGCAGTTTTAGGGTATTTTCATAATTTTCTAACTGTTTTCCACAAAAAAAGTCAAGAAAACCAGCGAAATCCGCTAAAAAACTAGAAAAATCCAAAAAATTCGAAAGAAAAATCAAAAATTTAAAGAAAGGTTACGGTAGACTTTAAAGGCGCAGAAAGGATTTTGCCCAAGGGTCTCGCCACGAAAACCTAATTTTCTGAAGTTTTTTGGAGTTTTTACTGCTTTTTAGAGATATTTCATGGAATCCATGCTATTTTTACACATTTATCAGTAACTTCATTGAAATTTTAAAGAAAAAATAGCAAAAACCTGGAAAAGTACGGATTTTTGGGAGAAATTCTTATAAATCTAAAATCCGAAAGTTACAGTAGAAATTAAAGGCGCATGCCAAATTTTGTCGTTGGGTCTCGAAAGGAAACAATTAATTTTGCGAAATTTCAGTGGATTTTCGGGAAAGTCGTTGGATTTTTCAAGGAAAATGGTTGCAAATGGAAAAAAAACAAAATAATTTTGAAAATTTTTGAAAATTTCGAAAAAAATTTAACAGAAAATGAACAAAATCAAAATACCATATTTTAAAGGAAAATGCAAATTTTCAACGGTCTCGCAACGGAAAACGAATTTTTTTTTCTTTTTTTCCGGGAACTCAGAAAATGACGTAGTTTTCTTTTCATTTAACGAGCAAGTAATATAATGAAATAAAAGGACGAGTGCGTGGGGGGGCATTGAAGGGTATGTGTACTGAAAAAAGAAGATGGGCGGCGCGGCTCTTGATGAAATGTCCATGGACCAAACCGAACCGAACACATGGCAGAAAAGAAATGGAGAGAAGATATATCACGTGGAAAGGGCAGTTGGTCGCAGATATTTATTGTCGCGTTCGGGATTGGCTTCCGGTCTCAGAGCGGTTTTTTAAAAATCTATTTTTACTGATTTTTATTGATTTTTCATTGATTTTCCGAGGATTCTGACAAAAAAAATATTCAAAAATAATTCAGTTTTTTTTTAAAATAAACTTTTCAAAAAAATTGCTAGCCTAATTTTTTTTTCAATTTTCGATTTTCTAGGCCATCAATCAACATCAAAAGATGCATTTGTTTGGGATGTTTCATTGTTCAGTGTTCAGTTTCAATACCGTTTTTTTCTTTTTTTTGACAGCTGTTCCGATGCTCAGTTTGGGCGAACTAGAGCGGGAATTTAGAAATCGCTGCGAGACCCGACGCAAAATGAAAATTTAAGAGAGAAAAGAAGAAGAGAAGTTGAGATTTGGAGGAAAAATGAAGAAAATTTAAAAAAAATCAATAATTAAAAAAAAATTCTCAATTTTTTTCCCAATCTTTTTTTATTTTTTTCGCATAAAACTCTAATCGCAGGAAATATTTTGATGTAGATTTATAAAAAAACTTGAATATCAAAAAATTGATATGAATATTTTTTTCCCGAATTTTCAGTGAAATTATGATTTTTTTAAAAAGCAAAAAATGGAAAATTAGGATTTTTTTTGAAATTTGTATTTTGATTTACAATGAATTTTAAGGCTAATAATTGCAGTAAATTATTTATTAAAAAAATTATTTTCTCATAGAATTTTCAGAATTTTTATTGTTTTCAAATTTTTTATATTTATCATTCTTATAATATATTCCGCAAAGGGAGTATGTCTGTCATTCATTCCTTCTGTCCGCCGTGAAAAAAATCATTTCAACGTGGATTTCTTTTTGCCCTAGGCTGCGCGTCTTTGTCCATTCGATTCATTTTCTACTGTTCTTCCCAGCCTGAATGCCGCGAAGCGGCAGGATCAGGCTGGTTTCAAATAATTTGTTATCAAAAAATTGAAAAAAATTCTAAAGAAAATGAAATTTTTCTTTAAAATTTTTTAAAAATTGGTGGAAATTCTGCATTATTCAAGAAAAATATGTTGCATTTTTTTTCAGGATTTTCTAAATTTTCTCAAACTGAAATTATACATTTTAAACATTTGCAACAATCTTTCAAATTTTCAAAACAAAAAAAAATGAACTGGAAAAATTTGAAAAAAATAACTACGCAATTTTTTTAGCTAATAGCTATTCCCTATATATGTCTTTTCCAACAACAAAAAATTCAAAAATTACGTCAAAACCAAGGAAATAGCTTCAAAACCCCCAAACTCGGTGGTATTCACCCCTTCTCCCAAGAAAAAAAGTGATTTCGCAGGCGGCGCGTCGGGCCGCCCGGCTGGGGGGCCCCGCCCCCCAACTGTGCAAATATTTGGAGCTTTTACGGTTTGCTGGGCGAGGTTTTTTATGGGGAAGGAATTGAATTTGGAGGAATTCGACACGAAAACACATGCATCCGGACAGGCAAGGAAGTCGACAGTTTGATCAGCCTGTAAGCATTTGGGTTTGGTTTGGTTTGGTCAGTCCTGCAGACGAGGGGGCAGGGGGAGGGGGAGGGAGAGACTTCCTGTTTACGGATACGGTGTAGCTGATGAAGTATTTCGGAGGAATGAAAAAAAGGAAGATGAGAAAATTCTTCTCCCAATGAGGGGAAAAATTAAAAGGAAAATATAAGAAAGAAGTTGGAAACAGGGAATAAATTTTTTTAAATTTTCTTTGCTATTATTTTTTTTGTATTTAATTGAGAAATTTAAAGTTGATTTTGTCAAAAAAAATTTCGAAAAATCTGAAAATTTAGAAAAAAAAAATATTTCTGAAAATTAAAAAATTCCCAAATTCCGAGAAAACAGTGCAGTTTTTTTTCAAATTTAAAAATTTAATCCAGTTGGAAGGGAAGATATTGTAAAAAAATTTTAAAAAAATTCAAAAATTGGTTTTTTCGATTTTCGAATTTTTGTATTATAGGAAAAATTTTGATATCCAAAATATTATTTTATAAAATTTTAAATTTTAAAAAAAAATTATTGAATAAATACTTTTTTTCAACTGCGAGTTTTTTTGAATTTTTAAAATTAATTTTTAAATTTAATTTTCTTTAATTTTTTTTAATTTTTTTAATTTTTTAAAAAAATTTAATTTTTGGTCAACAATACATTTTTTTTTCAAAAAATTTAATTTGCTCAGTTTAATCAAAACTTAATCAAATTCAATCAAACAATTCGAATTCCTTTGCCCCGTCCACCCTATATTCACTCCCTATGTAAACTGTCAAATGTCAACCATTATTGCCCATTTCATATGGTAATATGGTGCTTATTCACCTTTTTCATCATATTAGAATCATTATGATAACATTTTCCATTTGAATAGAAATGGAAAAAATGGAAAATTTGAATAGACTTTCCGTTTCCTTTCCTTTTCTGATTTGGAGGAGGGTTCGAATAGAAAACAGGGTAGGTAACACATGTATTTTGACATATATCTCCAGAACCGTAAGAGATATTAAAAAGTAGCCAACTATAAAAATACGCAAAGTTACAAGAGCTACAACTTTGTAGTTGACCGATTTTCGATATCTTTTACCGTTATTGAGTTAGAAAATACCAAAAAAATCGATAATTTCCTAATTTCCAAGGATCGATGCACCATGCCAAATTTGCCGACTATACATCTCAAAATTGGTGAAAGATATCAAAAAACTGTCAACTAACAAAATACGCAAAATTACAAGGCCTACAACTTTGTAGTTGAGTGTTTTTTGATATCTTTCATTGTTTTTGAGATATAAGAAAAAATACATAGGCCTACCGTCGGTAAAGGTAAAAATCCGTTTTTAAGCTAAAAAACTGTTTTCTTCAATTTTTTGTTATTTTTTGAAATAATTTCACAGTCAAAAATCATATATCCAGTACAAACTGAGGACACCAAAAATTAAAATCAGAACAAGATCAAAATGTATTCATTTCTCGGTTTGCACAGCTAACAGTGTGCACTGCTCTGTTTCGGATCGGATTGAATCGGAACTGCCGTTTTCCACCCGAAACACACACTAAACACACTGTGTTCGCAAATCTGTCAAATCCCCTTTTCAAAATGATCGAGAACTGTCGCTTTCCCCCGGTTTTTTCGGTTTTTCTTCTCTGCGTCTCTCCGTTTTCAGTGCTATTTTTGAGGGAGCTGTTTTCGGGAGATTTTCGGTGTGGTTCTAGTGGTTTTTTGTTGTTTTGACTGTTGGGGGGGGGGTGATGGTGAATTTTGGTTTGATTAGGAAACTGAATATAAAGAAGAAATATCGATGATGAAAAAATTATTTTGAAAATAAATTATTTTTGAAAAAGTAAAAATTTGGGTTTAAAATTATTTTTTCTTTAAACAGGAAAATTAAAAATTTTTCTTCAATTTAATTGTAAGTTAATTTTGAATAAAAATTTTGTTTTTACTTTCGAAAACTACCAAAAAAACTTCAATTTTAATTTTTCAATTTCAGAATAATTTTAATTAATTAATTATTTTTGAAATATTGAAATTTTCGGATTTTAATTTTTTTCAACTCCACGAAATTCAGATAAATTTGGATAATTTGGTACATTTTGTTACAATTTAAAAAAAAAACTAAAATTAATTAGTTTCGAAAAAATAAAAAAATTCAAATTTTTTTATGAATTAGGTTGTTTTTTTTTTAATAAAAATTTAAAAATTAAAAAAACAAAATAAAATTTTTTAACACTTTTTCAAACATTTTTTTATTTGGTCAATTTCAACCTTTTTTTGTAAATTTAATTTTTTCAAAATTCGTTCAATGTTTCAAAAAATAATAATTGGTTTTTCAAATGTTCGGTCAGTTTTAATAAAATTTTGCAAAATTGAAACTTGGTTTTTTTTAATTTTAGGTTTTTTTTATGTTTCAAAAATTGAAGAAATAAATATAATAACAGAAATATTTTGTTTAAAGAACTCTTAGCTCGTTAAATTTTTCAAAAAATATTAAAATTGAAAAATATTATAATTAGAATTTTTGAAATTTTCAACAACAAAAAATTATTTTAAATTCTAAAAAATCAGGTTTTTCTGACAAGATGAGTAAAGTGGATCGAAGGCTAATCGAAAAACAAAATAAAACAATGAGAAGAATTCGTTCTTTTCCTTTCCCTTCGTTTTCTTCTTCTTCCACCAAATCAAATAATATTTGAATGGGATAGACGAAAAGAACAACAAAAACATGTTTGTTCAGGGGGAGAAAAGGTGCGAAAGTGCGACGAGATTAGGTGACAGTATCGGGTTACTGTAGCAGTTTTGGAATTGGGAAATTGGAGAAATTGGGGTGGGAGAGTGTCTGGAGGCTGGGGGAAATTTGGAGAAATTCGAAATTTTTTTTGAATTTTTTGGAAAAAAATCAATAAATTCTTACCGTAATATTATTCCTGATGAATGTCTCC